>MDKH01004621.1:0-42308 GCA_005239495.1 Nicotiana undulata
CGCAGGCCACTCACGGCTCAATTATTGCTTTTCCTTTTCAATTCACCTCTAAATTGCTCGAATTTGATCAAAATTAACTTAATATCATTAACTAGTGTTAAAGGAACTAACTTTATTAAAAAAATATAATTTTCCTAAGTTTTCTCAAAAAAAGTGAGAACCCGACCCCGGGCCCGCTTGGTCTAAACTCAAGGCTCGGATCAAATTACGTTTACCATTCACCCACGAACCCAAATATATAATTAATTTCAAAATCCGACCTCAATTCGATATAAAGATTTGATTTTTATAAAATTCCCTAATTCTACCCAAACCCTCAATTTTTACCATGAAAATTCTTAGATTTTGATTTAAAAGTGATGAAAAACAATGGGTAATTGAAGGAGTAAAGTTTAGAATTGATTACCTATGACTTGGGGATGATATTTGGTGAAGAAATTCGTTCCTAGGGCTGTGGGGTTCGATAATTTGAAGAAGAAGAAGTCTACCCGTTTTGTATTTATTTTTCTACCAGCTATTCTGTCTCGTTTCTCGTGCAAAACGATCCATAAACTAGATTTTCTTGTGTCCAATGGAGTCCTTGTGAAATTCTAATGAATTTAGGCTTTTGAATCACTCAATTTGACCTTATAATGAAGGAGATATGTAGGTTTTAAGATTTGCAAATAATGCAGGTTCTTAATACGCCGTCAGGGGCAAATTCGTAATTAACCTGAAAAATCTGGGCAACCTTGGTAAAATGGCCATAAAATCCTCATACGATGTCCAAATTCGATGATTCTTTTCGATACGGGTCCATAATTACGATACGGATATAATACTTCATTTAAAACATAAATCGGAGCTCATTTGTTCAATATGATATCATTTATGCTTGAAGAAACGACGTCGAAGCATAAGAAAGAACGAGCGCAACACAACCCAAACCTATTTGAAACCCACCCGAGCCCTCGGGGCTCTAAATCAAACATGCACGCAAGTCTAAAAGCATAATATGGACTTGCTCCTTCGATCAAATCATGAAAATAACATGTAAAACAACGAATTAAACCTCAAAACTCATTATTTTCCTCAAGAACACTTATAGTTCATAACTTTTCAACCGGATGTCCGAATCACGTCAAACGAACTTCACATTTCACAAAAATTCGCAAGCAAGGCCTGAATATCATAACAAATATGTATCGGCCTCCGGAACCAAAATACGGGCCCGATACCAATGACTTCAAACATTAATTCTTTTCATTATTTCATAAATATTTCAGCAAAACAATTTATTTCAAAAATTGATTTTTAAGGCTTGGGACCTCGGAATTCATTTTCGGGCATACGCCCGGGTCCCATATTTTACTGCGGACCTTCCGGGATCGTCGAAACACCGATTTGAGTCAATTTACTCAAAATGTTGACTCAAGTCAACTAAAACCAAATTTTGTAATTCTAAAAATTATTGTTTCTTATATTTTAACATAAAAGCTTTCCGGTTTCACGACGGGCTACGCACACAAATCGAGGTAGTTAAAATTAATCTGTTGATGGCTAATAAGCCTAGAACGGAGTCTAAATTCATAAAATGACCACTTGGGTCATCACAAACCAACACATAGATAAGCTTAAGAACAAATAATAGGGTGTTATACATACATTAAATAATCAGAACAAACTCGAACCAAAGCTTCCTTTAGCTTACAGGTATCCTTATTGACATCACAACGTCATAGAGACTCTCTTCTTCACTTAAGCTAACTTTTGAGGTTAGGCTTAGCTAAAACCACCTTGGATTCAACTTGGAACCTTGGAGAATTGTTATAGAGGTATTGAGAGAGTTTGGGAACTTTCCTTTGTTGAAAATAACCAAAAATGAGCCCTCCAACCTCTTTAAAATGTTCAAGGGTCGTCCACTACCTAAGTGGGTCCCATTGGGAGCTGCTTGCGCAGTTCGCGAAAACGCGAATATCCTTTTACTCTGATGTCGTATCGACGAACGGTTAAATGCGTTAGAAAGTAGACTTGTATATCTTCAATTTGGTAAGTGGATAATCCCGTAATTTCTAGTATATTGGGAGTAACTCTCAGCTACATTTATAAATATATATTATGACGACCTTTGCCAACTTTTGTTCCACAAGTCGCTTGACTTCAAAATATTACAAAAGACTATCATACGACTAAAATAACTCATAACATAACATCCTTATCACATACGCATCCTAGTCTCACTCCCCAAAAGTACATGTTATAATATTCCCAATTTGTTGACTTTCGGCGAAACTGTTTTTCCTTTATTTGTTTAGCTTCTAAACCTTCCAACCCTCTTGGTACTTCTTATCCATGATCTTAAAGATTTGTGGCCTCCGAGGTAAAATTATTAACTTACTTTATGCAATTTCAAAGACGATATTATTTCTGAGCTTACATCAATTGACTTACGACGTTACGTACGAAAACATGGGGTGTAACAGCAAAGCAAGCATCGAGTCATCGCAAAAGCGACAGGTTTTGTCGCAAATGCAGAAGTTGTCCTTCCCAGTTGCCATCGCAAATGCGATGGAATTGTTCGCAAATGCGACATCCCCTTTTCCCAGCCCATCATCACAAAAGGGAGAAGGATCTCGCAAATGCGATAAAAACCTCACAAATGTGATAACAGAGCACCAGAACAAACTAAACTTCTACAAACTCCTCCGGAACGAGTCTAAAACTCATCCGAGCCCTTGAGGCTCTAAACAAACATCCACACTAGTCTAAAAATATCATATGAACTCGCTCGCGTGATCAAAACACCTAAATAACATCTAGAATCACGAATCGGACACCAAAACACATGAAAATCACATTGAACTTCTAGAATTGCAACCAGGGGTCCGAACCACATCAAACCAACTCCAAACAACACCAAATTTTGCAGACAAGTTCCAAATGATGAAACAGACCTATTCTAAGTCTCGAAACCAAAATCCGAATATGATAGCCTTAAATTCAAACCATGGTCAAACTTAGAAAAATTTCAAACCTTTAAATTGTCAACTTTCGCCAAATGGTGCCGAAACATTCTAGAAACATCAAAATTCAATTAGGGAATACGCCCAAGGTTAAAATCACCATCCAAACCTATTGGGACCATCAAAACTCCGATCCAAGGTCAAATACACAAAGTCAAACTTGGTCAAGTCTTTCAACTTCAAGCTTCTCAAGTGAGGGTCATCCTTCAAAATCAATTCTGAACCACTCAAAAACCAAAGGCGACGATGAAAATAAGTCATAATACACCAAGTGAAGCTATTCGTGACCTCAAATCGCCGAACTGAATGCAAATATTCAAAACGGCAGTTTAGGTCGTTACAATAAGCCAAACAAAAAGCAAGTCTTCTATTATTGTTCCTATCTCTTTTATATCTTTTTTTTAAAAAATCCTAGGGAAACCTGGAGTTTTAATCCTACGGTTACACGCTTAGTAAGTTACTCACTTTTCAATTGGTCATAAATTATACAGAAAATATAAATGTCACTAAACAAACTCAGCGCGAAGAGCTCTGGCAGAGGAGATTGCTGATAAGGAAAGTTGTTTACCCTAAAAATCGAGTAACAATTAAACTTATATTGTCGTTTTAATGATATGTGATTTAATCCAAATACCAATTGATAATCAAAGAATTAATCAGATAAATTAGACAATAAGATAAATCAACCAGTATGCGAGCAGAGTCTCGACCTCGATTCGAGACAGTCTCGAGGTAGGGTAGTAATAACAGTAAAGAGTGGAACAGAAATAATGAACAATAAGTGAAGTAAAGAGAGTAACGGATGTATAGATTCTTATCAGTGAATGATGATGACTACAAGAGAATGGGATCCCTCTTTATATAATAGAGAAATCCTAAATAAGGTACCATTCTAATTACGGAAGTAAATCCCTTGATTGGCACCAATGACCACTTTGATTTGATATGTTCCGGGATTTCCACCGTGATCTTCGACCGTTTACTGATATCTCATCATTCCGTTATTACACCTTACTCGAAGTCAGTCATGCTTGGTCTCGATTGTTGCTGGCCTCGAGCTCAACGGACACTTCGATCTCTAGGCTTGGTGTCCTATCTTCAAGCTTGAGTCAGACCTATTACGAGGCTACCCTCGAGGCCACTTCCCTGCCAATGAAATCGGGTATGCCCGATTTTGACCGTATATAGATAGTCCCCTCATTTTTTGGAGTGTAACAAGAAGAAACGAACTTGAGACTTCGATTTAATACCTCAATCACTTATGACGTCAACCTCATGACGTGAATGACAGAGGTGAACGAAACGTCCCGTCAATACAGTTCCCCAAATTATTAATGCATGTCAGCGGGTGGTCAACCACTAACACCACTGAACTGTCATCATGAATCTATAAATATAGACTCCTTTGTCGAATCAAAACTTTACTTTTGCTTTTATCAGACTTCTAAGTCCATTAACTCTCTCTATCTCCTCTCTTTCACCGCCTATTGAGTCAACCTCGTTAGCACCGAAAACACCTAGTTTCATCTTCCTTTGCTCTTCTTTACCTGAATCAATGGCGAAAACCTCCAAAATTGTCCCAAAAAGGAGAAAGCTTCTTCCTCTTCTTCCCGGTCAGCTAGTGACAAAATGCCGGTGGAACCGCTTCCTCACGAGTATGTTCCCAGCCCATGCACTTTAAGATTCGATTTCAAGATCGAGAACCCTTCATCGGTACCAGGCCGATGTGAGCATGTGTTGAGATACATCTGCTCCATAACGACGAACCACCTCGAATCCATGAAGAGGGACTGTAACTGGGGGCCCCAGGTCGTGGTACAAATCCCTTATCCTGAAGAGATACTTATGTGGAGGGGTTAAGTGTTTACACTTACCCCTTCAAATTGGGTCCCCTCAACCTAGTGATCGTCAATTTTTCCAAAAGATACCGGGTCACCCTCGGACAAGTTCACCCCTCATTCTGGTGCATTGTGATTATGATGCACTTCTTCTTCAGCAAGGCCAAGGGGTTGCAGTTCACCCTTAGCCACCTCATGCGGTTGTACCGACCTCGACTTTACGGACAACTGATCAAGATCCAACGTCGAGCGACGAAGGCCTTGTTTGCGAGTGTCGACGAGGACAAGGATCGGGGTTGGATGAGCCGGTTCATACAAGTAAGGACTTATGACATAATCTCGAAGGAGAATACGCCCTTCCCCGAGGAGTGGAACCCCAATCGTAAGTAATGTATTACCCTTTATTCTTCATACCCGCTTTTGCTTTATATAACGTTCTCATTTGCTATGCAGCCGTTTCCTGGATGCCTCTCGCGATCCCCGACCTTGAAGATTGGGTTAAGAACTTAGCCTCGACTTCCTCCCATGCCAAGCGCAGCAGGCGTGACTTGGCGAAGGGCAGATGGGAAGCAAAGAACCATGGTAAAGATGTTCTTCCTTATATTTGGAAATACTTTCTGCATCTCTATTTATTACTAAGCTTCTTTTGTGCAGGCCTGACCAAATATGCAATATTAAGGCCCCCCGAGTGGCGAGGAAGAGGCCAAGTCCCTGATTCCGAAGCCGGGGAAAGACAAGAAAATGAAGGGAGTCTCGCTTTCCGAGGACCCCAAGCCCAAACCTCGAAGGATCGGGAGGAAGTTTAATGCTCTCACGGTGGACTTGGTGCGAAGCTTGAAAGAAGAAGAAGAAGAAGAAGAAGAATAAGAAGAAGAAGAAGAAGAAGAAAGCGTCGCCTCAGCACTATTAGCTCGACCCAAGAAAGCCGTCGATGCCGCCAAACCTTTAGAGCCGGAGGTGGCTACTGAAATCAAGATCATGATGGGGAGGCTTCCCAAAAGGTTTCGGGTGAGGACCCTCAATTTCCTGAGGTCGAGATCATTTCTCGACCACCCGCAAACATACCGGATGGGGCTGTATCTGAAACAACGAAGGCTGATCGGAGCGCCCCGAGCGACTTGCTCAGGACCATGGCAGCAGGTCATTCACCTTCTTTGCCAACTTACTCTGAGGAGGCAATAAGAGAGGCTCGAGAAATAAAGACCTCCGACATAGGCGGAGTCTCTGGTGTAGTGGATCCCTTTCGGGATTTCTTCACTGGGGTTGATGATGCCTCCGACCTCAATGACGCTTCCATTCTCTTCGAAGAGCCTAACGTCTCCTATCTCGGGTAAGCATTAGTTGCTGCAATTCCTTTTCTTTCTCTTCTTTCTTTAAGTCTGACTTGTATTTTTCTTTTTGTATAGGCCTTTACCAAGTCTCGAGCCGACCTGAGCCAATGCGAGGCCGAGCTCCAGAAAACCTCGAAGGAGAGGAATGTTTTAAAGCTTCTTTGCGGCCAAAAGGATGAAGCACTAAAGGACATTCGAGCGGATTTGGCCAAGGCTCGCAAGAAAGAGACTGAGTTAGACGAGCAGGTAACTATACTTTTGAAAAGGTACTGACTCGACCCAACTGTGGAGGCTAATACTTCAATATCTGAGTTGCAGCAAAAGGTTGAAAGGATCGAATCAAGTCAAAGCTGACTCTGACCGGTGGAAGGAGAACATGGACTGCCTTGCACCTCGACTTGTGGATGCGTTTTGTGAGTTTGACATGTTTTAGCCTGAAAGCAAAGATACTTGACAAGAACAAGTGTAAAATAGTGTATTTTACCAGAATCAGTACTGAACGATCACTATTATGCTTAGCCTCACGGTGGGAGCCAAACTTTTTACCCTAAAAATTGATTAACAATTAAACTTATATTGTGGTTTTAAGGATATTGATTTAATCCAATATCAATTGATAAACAAATAATTAAACAGATAAATTAGATAATAAGATAAATCAAACCAAAATGCGAGCAGAGTCTCGACCTAGATTCGAGACAATCTTAAGGTAGGGTAGTAATAACAGTAAAGAGTGGAACAACAATAATGAGCAATAAGTGAAGTAAAGAGAGTTTCGGATATATAGATTCTTATCAGTGCATGATGATGATTACAAGAGAATGGGATCCCTCTTTATATAATAGAGGAATCCTAAATAAGGTATCATTCTAATTACGAAGTAAATCCGATGATTGGCACCAATAACCGCTTTGATTTGATCTGTTCCGGGATTTCCTCTGTGATCTTCGACCGGTTACTGATATCTCGTCATCTCGTTATTACGCCTTACTCGTAGTCAATCATGCTTGGTCTCGATTGTTGCTGGCCTAGATCTCAACGGACACTTCGATCTCCAGGCTTGATGTCCTATCTTCGAGCTCAAGTCCGACCCA
This sequence comes from Nicotiana undulata, assembly GCA_005239495.1. Classification (NCBI taxonomy): domain Eukaryota; kingdom Viridiplantae; phylum Streptophyta; class Magnoliopsida; order Solanales; family Solanaceae; genus Nicotiana; species Nicotiana undulata. Next base: position 7,266 of record MDKH01004621.1, read on the forward strand.
TTATGAGGCTACCCTCGGGGCAACTCCCTTGCCAATAAAATCGGGTATCCTCGATTTCGATTGTATACAAAAGTCATCCATGTTCAAGAAGTTATTCTTTTCATTTTTCTAACGAGGGAAGAACATAAGGTTGGCTGAAGTATAACACCTGGAGTATCAAAAAAGCAGGTTCGTGGATTCGAGTTCGCTGTTTTTTGAACGCGGAAAGTTGTCGGTGACCATCCTATCACACAATAGTCCACTGTCTCTCTCTACTGTTGACTTTTAGCTTAATGTTTTTAAAATAATAAAATGTAAAGCTAGAGGTATGACTAATATTATTGATTATTACGAGTTCTGCCCCTGTTACTTCTATAAATTCACAATCTTTTCCTCAAATTGACTCCAACTACAAGTCAACTTTGTCTAAAGGGCATAAAGGAAAACTTAGAGAATTTCTAAAAGATGTTGCACACAGTACTTTCTTGCTTGCTTAGAAAACGGACTGAGAACTTGCATATATATCTTTTTAGCTTATGCATAGAGACCAAAGAAACTATTTTGCTAGGGAAAATTTTCTAGTGAAAAAGAAGAGTTAATCTCTTAGATAATTATTCAATTAATAGAAATTGTGTAAGAGACTTTTCTTTTAATTTAATAATAGAAAAGCTACTCAACTAATGAAAATTTTGTCAAAAAATCACTTTTTTTTTCTTTTGTAACGGCTAAGTAACTCTCTATTTTTATTAATTCACCTACAAAGTCATTCTACATTGTTTACCTTGAAAATGGTAATTACAATTATATTTGATTTTACCTTGAAAATGGTAATTACAACTATATTTGATTTTGTGGTTCTAAAAATATGTGATTTATTTTAATACTAATTGTTAAGCAATAGATGCTAAGTATGAGTTAGGAAAATGAGATAAGAGCAAGGAATAGTGCTGATATGCAAACTGAGCAGTCGAGAGACGGAGTCTCGAGCTGACCAGAGTTGGGCCCCGAGGTCGAGCTAGTACACTTAACGGTGAACGATCGGTGAAGGAATAACAGTATAGAGGGCCTCGAGGATAGGCTTTTATGATCAATCATGAGCAATAAATGAAGAACAATTAATGAAACACAATAAATGGAAGCAATAAATCTGTAGAACAATTGTAGAGTGTGTTTAAGTTAGAAAGCAGAGCATGTTTTTGTTCTTGTTCTTGTATTCAATATCGTGTGTCCAAAAAATGATAAGGGTCCCCTTTATATAGGAGGAAAAATCCCAACATGGTACATGTATAATTATTACAAAGAAATATAGTTGGTACAACTATTTAATGGTCTGGTACGGACTTGTACTATTCTCACAGGCGTTGTCAGCTTTAACCACGTGTTTTTTGGAGTTTTCCGCCTTTCCACGACGGTCTTCGCTTTTATTCTATCTCTAGGTATATCGATACCTCGATATCGTTCCTCGAGGAATGCACCTTGGGGATGATCCTCGGATTCTACTCTGATGCCATCGAGACCAGGCTCGAAATGTCGTCAAGACCTCAAAATCAACCACTTTTGGTTTTGACCGTATACAGATAGTCCCCGCGTTTCTTGAAATGAAAAGACAAGAAACGATTTGAATTCACCAACCCTTCAATGCTCCCATCATTACATCAGTTATGCTATATCAAGCGATTGATGTGACAAAAAGGATGCTCAAAGGTCACGTTCACACCGCTCTTGAAAATCCTTCGAATTCATTATGGCGGTTGGCTATCTTTTGTCCTCCCCCAACGTACATGACTGGACCCTATAAATACTTCTTCCTTCGCCCCTTATTTTTCAGTGCATCTTCAAGCCTTCAAATTAGCTCTTACTACTTCTTTCCTGGGTTCTTTCCCTTTTTGCATTTTCTTCTCCCCTCTGAAATCTTTTAGCAAGAATGGCGAAGACCTCAAAAATCGTCCCTCGGGATGATAAGCATTCCTCTTCTTCACACTCGTCTAAGGGCAAGGCAACAACACCCCCTCGTCTCGAGGAGTGCGTCCCCGGACCCTACGAAACAACCTCTGATTTCAAAGTTGACCAGCCTTCTTCGAGAAGGTGAAGACCGACTGCCGCTAGGGGGATGCGGTGCTGGCGGAGATTCCCTCTCGGGGGAGGACTTAACGATGTACAAGGACGACTTCCTTAGTGTGTATACATATCAATTTACCCTTGGTCCGGTAGAGCCATCCTCGCCCTCAATAGACCCCGTGATCCTCGACTTCTACAAGAAATATCAAGTGACTCTCGGCCAAATCCATCCGTCGTTTTGGCGTACTGTTTATATGATTAGGTACTTTGCGAACATGGTCGAGGGGATGCCTTTTACCTTTGACCACTTGATCAGAATGAATAGTCCTCGACTCTTCCGAGGTGGCGTGATTAAGATCCAACGTCGGGCCTCGAAAGCTTTTTTTGCTTGTACTGACGAGGTCAAGGACAGAGGGTGGATGAGTCGTTTTATCCAAGTTAGGACCTAGGACCTGATTCCAGTGGAGAGGATGTCGTTCCCCGAAGAGTGGAACATGAAACGTAAGTGAATTCGTCAATTAAATATTTTCTTTTTCTTTAGGATCAATTTCCCCACGAACTAACTTCCTCCACTGATGCACCTGTCGTGGTGTATCCTGGCGCGGTTAAGGATCTCCCAGGATGAGTTAGCTAGCTAGATTCGGATTGCCCATATGTTGAGCGCGTGTGGCGTGATCTGGCTAGGGCTCGATGGGAGGCTAAGAATCACGGTGAGTCCTTACTCCTGCCGTAATTGAATCTCTCAGAAGAAAAATCCATGATTGTGTCCACATTCCTTATGTTTATATTTTGCATCTGTGCAAGTCTAGGAGAGGACTCCTTGATTAGAGAAGCACCGCCTGGGGAAGTGGATACCCAGAAACCTGACAAAGAAAAAAAAAATGAAGGAAATCGCCGACTGAGCCTTCGAAGTCAAAGAAGGCCAAAGTGGAAAAACCTAAGGCTGACTCAGCGGCCTTAACTCCAGAGATATCGGAGGGTCCCTGAGCTGAAGGCGAGGAGAAATATTACTCTTTGGTAGCGCATGTGGGGGAAGGAAACACGATCATTCCTCATTTTGCTGAGCCGATGGTTGTTGAGCCGGAGGCTGCTAAATCAGAAATTATTGTCACTATTGTCCCACCTCTGGCCAAAGAGGCCTTCGAGGGTGGATCAACTGATGTTCTCGAGCCGGTTGATGGCCAAAATACTCCTCGAGCTGGGGTGCACTCAGAAGGCGAGCTGGAGGAGCCTAGTTCTGAAGCTCTCCAGAATCAAGGGAAGGCCCCGATCGATCCATTCGGGGTTATTGAAGTAAGGGATTCCCCACCGACACCGGCTTTATCTCCAAGGGAGATACAGGGTGCCCAAAATATAGAGTCTCCTGATGTGGGGGCGTCCATCGGGGATAAAGATGTGTTTCAAGGACTTTTTACTATGGTCGAGGAAAACCCCGAGCTTAATGCCTCACTCATTTTCGATGAGGATGAGAGGCTTTACAAACAGGTAATATTTCGTAGACTACGTTTAGAGCTCTGATCCTCATCCTTCTAATTTTGTTTCTTTTGCGCTTTCAGACCATATTGCTTTATAATCAGGCTTTTGCCAAGTCTCAAGCCGAACTGACCCATTATGAGGAAGAGTGCAGGAGGCTCTCATCGGAGGCTGGTAATCTTAGAGCTCTTTTCTCCAAGAAGGATGAAAAACTCCATGACCTTCGGGCTCCTTTGGAAGCGGTGTCTCGAGAGCGGTCTGACCTTGTTGAGTAGGTAATACGGTCTCCATCCGCCTTTATTTGTGTGCTTACCCAATTTCAGTGTTTAACGCATTTATATCGATTATTGCAGCTTGAGGAGAAAAATGCCCTGATGAAGGAGGAGCTCCGGGCTAGGGACGTCGAGATTCTCAGACTCAAGAAGCATGTGAATGAGATAGTCTCCGAGAGAGATACCCTCCAAGGGAAGGTGGCCTCAGATGAGCATCAACTTCAGGATGCAAGGGCGGAGAGCAATAAATACAAGGACCTCTACGTTGAATCGGTTGTCGTGCTATCTGCGGTCAGGGCTGAAGCCGATGCGCTAGTATCCTCGTACAAAGAGGATGTTGTTGCTACAAATGCTCAGGCCAGGAAAGTGTCTAAGGAAACCGAGACTAAAATGACCCGAGCCATGGATCATTCCCGATTAAGATCTTGGAGGCAGGCTCTCAAGGACATACATGCAGGGGGATTCGATCTGTCTACTGAGATCGAGAGGGTGAAGACCCTAGAAGAGGAATCGGCAGCCGTGCTTACTTCTGAAGGTGATTCGAGCAGTGGCATAGAAGATGATGAAGACGAAGGCGAGATCCCCTAGGGGAAGAGGCTGTCGAAGACCTGGGGGCCGAGGGTCTGGCCATTAAAGGCACAACCTCCGGGGGGGCCGTTGAAGGCACAACCCCGGTGGTAGATTAGGTTTTGGTTCGTTCTCTTTTTATTGTAAAGGTTCTAGGCATGAGCTTTGTAAATACACCCCTATGATTCCTTCAATATATATAAAAGGCCTTTTGTCTTTCTTCATTTATCGTCCTTCTTTTGCTTTTTTGGAATAGATTGTAATTCTTGTTGGCAACTGGTCCAAAATTTCAGACTTCAAAATAAACCCTTAGGTTTTTTCTCTTGATGAGAAACCGGTAATGGCTGATGGTTGATCATTTGGGGCTCAGTCCCCGAGTCAAGTTTTGACTTGAGCTCATCGACCCTTAGGTTTTTGAATCGGCCTCGAGGCCTTTTAGGCTGGTACTTAGGCTCTTACGTGTTGGCCCTTAGGCTTCTTTTATATTGGCCCTGAGGCTCTTTAGGCTGGCACTTAGGCTCTTATGCATTGGCCCTTATGCCTGTTTTAGATTGGCCCTGAGGCTCTTTAGGCTGGCACTTAGGCTCTTACGCATTGGCCCTTAGGCCTGTTTTAGATTGTCCCTAAGGCTCTTTAGGCTGGCACTTAGGCTCTTACGCATTGGGTCCGACGACCTCTAATATGGCTATAGTTTTCCCTCGTTAAAGACTTTTGAAGTTTTTGTGCTCGTCCGACTCTTCGATGGCTCGATAAGAACCTCAATTATGAGCCGATATGTGATGACTGACGATTACCTTGGGAGATTCGCTCGAAGGCTTATTGTTTCGAATCCTTTTCATTGTTTGGAGCAGATATGATTGAGGCTCTTTTGCTTTTGTCGAGGGTAGCCTGATTAACCGATTCTTTTCGAAGTAATTTCAAAGTATTTGAAGGCCTGTGTTTTTATGGCGATGGTCGAACGTCTCTGAGCCGCGTTAATTTGGCCGGATCCTTATGATCGTAGTTTTTATGTTTGGCCGTAGCCTTTTAGTCCCCGAGTGAGATAGCCTCGGCGTCTATATCGAGGGTATGCCCTTTTAGGGATCTTACAAGTTCGAATATATAACCTTGACTTTAATATCGAGATTATGCCTTTTTAAGGTCTTACAAATTTAGGCGTGCCTTGCTTGAGGTCTTACAGGTTCGATGTTACATGTCTTGCTTGAGGTCTTATAGATTTAATGTTACATGCCTTTATTGAGGTCTTACAAATTTAATGTTACATGCCTCATGGAGGTCTTATAATATTTTAGCATTCCTTATGGAGGTCTTATATGCTCGATAGTGCCTTATGGAGGTCTTATAAGCTTGATATTGCCTCATCGAGGTATTATAAGCTCTAAATCACCTCATAGAGGTCATAGAGGTCTTATCGGTTCGATTTCTTGGTGGCTCGATGAGCTGACTGTCGATGACAGTCCCCGAGTGTTCGGGAGTTGTTGGCGCTGGAGCTGTTTCTTGTGGAAATAGCAAAATTCTTTGAAGCACACTGTGTTGTGATGATGAAATATACTCCTTTGATTACTTGGTACAAGCATACATGTTTTCGCCATCGAGGGTTCGATTATTCTACGCGGACACGGTTCATTCGACCGTTTGGTCCGATACATCATTCTCCTGTCGAGACCCCCTTCGGCATATTTTAATTTCTTCGAGGAGGTGACCTCCCGGGGGGATGCCCCCAGTATTTAAGGTTGATCAAAGAGGAGCCTTGAATACTTGATGAGTTCTCCTTGGGTAGCATATGAATGTTGCCTCATTAAAAACCTTGCCAGTAAAAGAAATGATGACTCTTATCTGATGACCTCGAGATGAATTGGCCTAGGGCCTCTATCCGCCCGGTCAGCCGTTGTACGGCCTTCACATTGTTTACCACCGTGATTTCTTCGATGGCCTTAATTTTTTCGGGGTTGATCTCGATCCCCCTGTTTGACACCATGAGGCCCAAAAATTTGCTCGAACCTTCTCCGAAGGCACATTTCTCGGGATTGAGCTTCATGTTGTAGCTTCTAAGGATGTCGAATGTCTCTTGCAAATGAGTCAAATGGTCCTCTGCGCGCAGGGACTTAACTAGCATGTCATCAATGTAAACTTCCATGGATTTTCCTATTTGATGTTCGAACATTTTATTAACTAGGTGTTGGTACGTGGCTCCCGCATTTTTTAGCCCAAAGGGCATCACATTATAGCAGTACGTACCATACTTCGTGATGAACGAAGTCTTTACCCTATCCTCGGGGTTCATCTGAATTTGATTATACCCGGAGTAGGCGTCGAGAAAAGTGAGGATCTCGTGGCCAGCCGTGGCATTAATCAAGCGATCGATGTTGGGAAATGGGAATGAATCTTTGGGGCATGGTTTATTTAAGTCTTTATAATCTACTTAATTTATTCCCCTTTTGGGAACTACTACTACATTAGCCAACAATTTGGGATATTTTACTTCCCTAATAGACCCTATTTTGAGGAGTTTTGTTACCTCGTCCTTGATGAATACATGTTTTATCTCGGACTGAGGTCTTTTTTTCTGCTTTACCGGTTTGAACCTAGAGTCAACGATTAATCGATAGGTGGTTATTTCCGGCGGGATCCCTGTCATGTCTAAATGGGACAAAGCAAAGCAGTTGATGTTGTTAATAAGAAATTGAATGAGCTTTTTCCTGAGTTCGGGGGTTAATCTCGTTCCTAGGTATACCTTTCGATCTGGAAGATGTCCGACCAAAACATCCTGCTCCAGCTCTTCAATCGTTGATTTTGTTGCGTCCAATTCTTCGGGGGCAACAAAGGTTCGGGGAGTGAGGAAGTCTTCTTCATCATCCTCGGGGATCTGTTTGTCCTCTAGATCCTCCGAAGTGGAGGGTATGTGTCACGCCCCCCTTTTTCAACTCCTCCTTTCGAATTAGTCGGGGTCTTGACATTATTGGGACAACTCGTTTCTTTTTGGGAAAGGGGTATGCAAGGAATCGAAGAGTCCCCACCTAACGAATTAAGGTGCGTTAGGGCACCTATTTAAGGTCATTTACAAACATAGATTTGGATAACCAGAGAGAGGGTAAGGGTTTGAGATTACCCCAAGGGGAAGGTGTTAGGCACCCCTCAGAGTCCACAAATGTGGTTCCCGGCCAAACAACTTTGTGAATTTAAGCAAGTAGCAGATAGGCAATTAAAGTTTAAACAAGTAAAGAGTTTTTTTAAAGACTCGCAGTCTAAGCACACATACGTAACAAAGTTTTGAAAAGATTTAATGTCTAAGAAAAGTGTTTTGTTTTTAAAGAATTATAATCTAAACATGTATGTAAAGGGTAGGGGAAGTCCTAGGTTAATTATCCTATAGGATCACATCAGTACAATACCCGGTAATCACTCCTCAGAGGGGAGTTACACGTGGTATTAGCGCACCGGTCATCATATCCATATCTACCCTTCCCACCCCCTTGGGGTTATTAAGCGAGTGTTATTTAGCGACCCCTATGCGTGTTGTTACCCATCCTTTTTTAATGGCCCTGGAGGAGTTTAGGACCTCTACCTATAGTCATTTCTAGACAGACCCTTAGGTTTAAAGGAGAAAACACTAAGGCGACAAAGCAAAACACATAGGACTTCAGCAAGTAAAGAGCAGGAAAGAGCAAATAAGGGGCTAAGTTTTACCTCCACAAACAATGCATGTAAGCAGCACGACTCAAACACAAATAAGGGCAATATTGCTAAGGGTAATCCTAAAACATGGTGTCTAGATGAGTATCAGAACATAAGAAGGATACAGATTTTCTTTATAAACTTAGAAGCCGGCCCTAATCAGTTTGCCTACTGATTTTAAGCATGTTAAGTATTAGACATCATACACAAGAGATGGATTTCCAGTTATAACAATTAATCACCTAAGGCTTGCCTAGGCGTGGGACAGTGTATGATAGTTACCAAGATTATTAAGAAAACTATTGTAAATTGTATCACCTAAACATGTTGTTCTAGGTGTTTCAGACATACATGATTATTGCCAGTTGTTTAGAGATTGATTAAAATTGTTTTACGCCCCTTTTCATGCATCAATAGTTACACTAGGTGTAATTGAGCGAGTGAGATCCTAAAACATGATATCTAATGCACATTCACGGCAGGATGCTTTATATGCAGGATTCCTAAAAAGAGGTTGTCTAAATGCACAACATTCACAACATTAGGCATGGTTTCAGAATGTACAAAGTGACAGTTTATTTAGTAATGTCATTTAACCCTAGAGACAGGATTTCTAAGTGCACAGCATGGTTATGACATTATGAGAAATGATCGCATGAATAACAACTTATTAACATATATATCCTAACACATGATTTCTAAGTGATACAATCACAGTGCCAACGTAAAGTGCTGAAACAATATTCATAGAGCCTAAGGAGCATTATATCTAATGCGTGATATGACTTGCACGTATTGGTCCTAAGCATGATTTCTATTGCGCAAATAGGAAACGTAAACCTAAAACATGGATTCTACCCTTTGGCATGCATATTTACCCCTTCCTTTTTCACTATCCAATCCCCAGTAGTTGTTTACAAATAAATTATTACAGACCATTGCACGAATTACATAAGTGAATAAGAAAAAATAAGAAGTTACACTATAGGGAGCCTACCAATAGGCCCAGATCTCCAGAATTCTCAATGCCAAATAGTGTTTCACAACTTTTCACATAATCCAGGTGTGTCAGAGTTCCGTAAGGACCTCAAGGGATCGCGGGCAGTGCTCACACCCAGATTTTCATAACCATAATTGAGTAAGTGCAGTGTGAAAGGGCCAACTCTAATGCATCAGAGTTCAGAGGTATCTCATAGGGATCCCAAAGCCGTCACACATTAGAGGGGCAAAACTTAGTTGTCTAAGAGTAGAGTGAGAGTGCTTGACATAGTTTATTTAGTAGGAAAACAGTTTTTTGAAATAAGGCTTGTTTAAAATAAGTTTGAAGAACAATAGAAGAGTTTACTCAGTGAAAACAGTTTGAAAAGGACAAGGCAATCAGAACAAATAACATACCAATCTCAAGATCAAAACAGCACACATAGAACAAGAAATAGGAACTAAAACAGGTCCAGCAATCAATAGCAGAGAGATGAGGGATTGGAGACAAATATAAAGCATATAGGGGTAGGAACACAGTAGGCAGGGTTACACATAAGTTAAGAATCAAAGAAATCTAAAGGGTTTTAGGTACAATATGTATTTCAGGACTACAGAGAAACTAAGTAGCATATAGCACAGATTGTTGCATGCCAGGAATCAAAGAGAACATAATTGAAGCAGGATCACATTGATGTATGCAAAAGGGGATAATGCTAAGTCTAAGGGAGGGGGACACATTAGGAATCATGTTGATAAAGCAGTAAGATTAGACATGCTATTTGCAGGTTGAACAACAAAACCATAAATAGAAACAGATTTAAAAGAGAATGAATTGAAGTAACAAAAGAAACATGTTGTTTTTGAAACTCAAATTGAAATCAGGACATACCATATAGGAGATAGCAAATACAGAATGAAGAGTAATAGATTAGAATAAGCAGCCTTGACTTGCAGCCGGATGATAACATCAAGTAACCAGAAGGAGAACATAAGAGAGTGTTTGTGTGTGAGAGAGTTTTTGAACAGTGTGTGTTCGTGTTGTGCTTAATGAAAGAGTATGATATATATAGTTCTGAAGTAGGCAAAAAATAAGGTAACAAAATAATGGTTCGGCAGAAATTATAAAAGTAAACATCAATTAGAATCAAATTAATGGAAGTACTCCCATTAATTAAGGAGTCATACTCAGTCAGTGATAGACAGTGATGGCATAAGGAAAGAAAATCGTATAAGACTGATGGTAACACATAAGGATATAGTATGGGTGTAATTTAGGTGTAGAGCACGTAATTAAAGCCAAGTTCATAATCCTATTTAAGGAAAGTGTATGTGAATTAATTTGACAGCAAAATCATTCACAGAAATAAGGCAAGGAATAATTCACATTCTGGAAATCAGTAAGAAAACCCTCGAGTGAGGTTAGAATCACAGAAAATCAGCATCAATCAGGGAAATATCAAACATTAGCGGGATATGTATGATACAAACAAAGAGAAACAGGAAAATCAGCATATCTTAATTAAGGAAATACTCAAAAAATTGATATTTTATATTATGCAAAATCAGTGAAGTATCAATCACAAATATTCAGAGATTCAAATAGGAATAGTGCTGATTCAGAAGATCAAGCGTAATAACACTTAGTAAGAAAAAATCAGAACCCTTAACAGTCAAACATAGGGTTAAATCACATAAATCAAAGGATTCACATAGAACATAGCCTAAACTAATAGAGTAGACATGATATAGGCAAAAGAGAGGAAGAGTCAGAAACCCTAATAGAAAAATGGAGTAAAATCACAAAATCGCGAAATATTCATGAGAGCACAGTAATCATAATAGAATAGTAAACATATTATCGCAAATAAACTCAGAGCCACATATTGAAACCAAGACTTTTGGGGTTTCTTAACAAAAATGAATCAGACAAAAGGGAAAAGCTTAAACATTGTTTAAACATGATGAAAGTCATAAGATAATGCTAAAAATCAGGAAGAAAAGTTGTTTTGAAAAGGGGTTTAAGAAACCTAGTTTGAAGATGAAGAATTGTTTTTAGGGAAAACGGAAAGTTTTTAAGGAAAACATGAAAATAACTCATAATACGACCAGATTTATTATAGATCTAAGAAAATCGAGAGTTTAGTAGTTTGGGTTTTTAAATGAGAACCCATAGAAAAGGAGAATCAACTCAAAAATCACCGATTTTAGCCGGAAGTGGTAAGATCTTACTCGGACGGCCATGGATGGCCGGAGAATGGCATGAGAGATCATGGGAGGTGAGTGAACCACCTTTGGTTCTCTTGAGGGCCTCAAAGCAGTGATACCCATCGTAGGAGAGAGCCATGAGGCTGGGATGGTGGTGAAACCACCATGGTTTCCGGCAAGGCAACGGCCGGTGAGAGCTTAGGTTAGCAAAGGGAGTCGAGGAAGATGAGAGAGTTGAGAGAGATGAGAGATGTAACGGCGGAAGAGTGAGGGAGAGAATGAGAGGGGAAGGGGGTAGTCTTAGGGATTAATTATGGAAAGGGTGGATCTGGACCGTTGATCAATTTTGATCAATGACCAGGATTAAGTTCGGATTGGGCTGGGTAGATTTAGGAATTGGGATTGGGGTCTTTTGGGTTTTTTTAATTGAGCTAGGACCAGGTTAGTTTAGGTTATAATCGAAATAAATGTGGCTAGTTGTTAAATACCCAATTAAATTAACTAAATTTTTTATAAAATAGCTGATAATTGTAAAAAATGAAACTCATGCTTAGAAAATAAATTAAAATGATTACTTAGTATTTTAAAAATACAAAATGGTTAATTACTGGATAAAAATAGTATAAAATCATACGATTAGGCTATAATTGTAAAGTTATTGCAATTATAGCCCAAAGGTGCCAATTTGGCTAATTATGAAATAATTTGGTCTTAATAAGACCAAAAATAATACATTAAATCAAGACATGCTTTTGAAATCATTTGTAATGCAATTTTATAGTTATATTGGAAATAAAATGTTGGATAAATTAATAAGAATATAGAACAAATTATGGAAAAATACCAATCACTATTGATATGTGATTTTGAGGCTATATATGAAATTTAAAATATTTTGAGAAAACATTGGGTATCAACAACTGTCTCTCTTTGCTCGGAAAGAATGAAAGAGTTGTCGGGTAAAGATATGATGGCCAGTTTTGACCGAACGAAACGGAGTGAGAGATTTAGGCCGCACCCTGGCTCTGCCTACATATCCCTGGTTTTACAGGAATCAGGCCATATGTAGTTCCGGATCCATTGGCGAAGTATACCAATGGAGTTATTATAAGAACGAGTGCAACATCTAGGGCTGGATGAGTAAATGGTTTACGGGAGTGGTTAGGTTTGATATGGCTGGGAGAACTGGAGAGGGATCGCTCCTGCTGGGATAGTCGTCGCTCGCCAGGTCACTTGCAAATAAAAGCAATACAAGCGTATACTGTGCATAAATTTAAACATGATGCAGGTTCTCGTTGGACTATGAAGGTTGTCTTCGGACGGTTAGAGATGACTTCCTTAGACCATGACATCCGGGGCCATGAATTGTTTGATGAGGGATTCACAGGCCATGAAATGATGTTCTCGGGCCATGAAGATGGTGCCTCCGAACAATGACGCCTTTGAATAATGATATGCAAAATTGAGAGAGATCATCGGGCCATTACATGAAGTTCTCAGGCCATGAATATGGTGCCTCCGAACGATGACGCCTTCAGACAAGTTGGCGATATTTCAGCCCATGAGATGCAATAATGTGATGCTGACAAGACAGACCTTAGTCTTGCGAATTGAAGGGCAGAGCTTAGCCCGAAAGAAAAGCGAAGTAAGTAATGCTTGGGAGACAGTGCTTAGTCTCGATGAAAAAGTAAATTGGAGGCAGAGCTTAGCCTCATGCAGGATGAAGGCAGAGATTAGCCTTATGCAAATGGAGGTAGAGCTTAACCTCATGCAAAATGGAGACAGAGCTTAGTCTCATGCAAGATGAAGGCAGATCTTAGCCTTATGCAAAGGAGGTAGAGCTTAACCTCATGCAAAATGGAGACAGAGCTTATTCTAATGCAAGATGAAGGCAGAGCTTAGCCTTATGCAAAAGGGGAGGCAGAAAGGTAGCCTTATGCAAGTGGAAGGCAAAAAGTTAGCCTTATGTAGAGGAAGGCAAAAAATTAGCCTTATGTAGAGGAAGGCAGAAAGTTAGCCTTATGCAGAGGAAGGCAGAAAGTTAGCCTTATGAAGAGGAAGGGAGAAAGTTAGCCTTATGCAGAGGAAGGCAGAAAGTTAGCCTTATGCAGAGGAAGGCAGATAGTTAGCCTTATGCAGGGGAAGGCAGAAAGGTAGCCTTATGCAAGATTAAATGACCGTAGAATTTCTTAGTTGGTAGTAGATTGCGGTATTGTGAGCATTGTGACTGCGGAGCATTGTTTGTATGTGATGATAGCAAATGTCGGCAAGCGCGATGGTTTTCGGGACTTTGCACAGGTTCGTTCTTTTTGGACAGTAAATATGGTCTTTGCAACTGTGTTGAAAGTTGTGACTTCTCTGCGTGTTTATTCTTTGTTCCTGCATTCAAAGAAAAATCGTGAGTTCTGTAAATGGGGAGGGTTGGTTCGTATCCCTGTCGGATTTTCAAGAGTAAATATGCATGATTTTGTAAAGATATAGTATAAACATATACTATATCTTTTCGGTTGCAGGAGGAGACTCTGACTACTTTTCGGTTGAGATGGGGTTGCATCAGGGGTCAACACTCAACCCGTTTTTGTTTTCCCTAGCAATGGATTCTTTGACGCGTCACATTCAAGGGGAGGTGCCTTCGTGCTTGCTATTTGCGGATGACATAGTCCTGATTGATGAGACGCAAGGTGGCATTAACGAGAGGCTGGAGGTCTGGAGACATACTCTAGAGTCTAAGGGTTTCAAGTTGAGCAGGACCAAGACAGAATACTTGGAGTGCAAGTTCAGTGGTGTTACCCAGGAGGCGGACGGGGATTTGAGACTCGATACACAAGTCATTCCCAAGAGGGAGAGTTTCAAATATCTGGGATCTATAATTCAGAAGAATTGAGAGATAGATGAGGATGTTACTCATTGTATCGGTGCCGGATAGACGAAGTGGAGGCTCGCTTCCGGTGTCTTGTGTGATAGGAATGTGCTGTTGAAACTTAAGGGTAAGTTCTACAAGGTAGTGGTCAGACCGACTATGTTGTATGGGGTAGAGTGTTGGCCAGTCAAAAAGTCACATGTCAAGCATATGAATGTAGTGGAAATGAGGATGTTGAGACGGATGTGTGGGCATACCAGATTGGATAGAATTAGGAATGAAGCTATTCGGGACAAGGTAGGAGTGGCACTTGTGGAGGTGAAGATGCGTGAGGCAAGGTTGAGATGGTTTGGGCATGTTAAGAGGAGAAGCACAAATGCCCCATTCAGGAGATGTGAGAGGTTGGACTTGGGAGGTGAGAGGAGGGGGAGTGGTAGACCTAAAAAGTCTTAGGGGGAAGTGATCATGCGGGACATGGTGCAGCTTGAGCTGACCGAGGACATGACCCTAGATAGAAGTGTGTGGAGGCGGAAGATTAGGGTGGAAGGTTAGTAGGTAGTCATGAGTGTCCCATTGTCTTCCCTAGTTCGATATTATTAGTGCTAGTATAGTACCTTTTTATTTTTGTTTTTGTTTTTTGTTTTTTTGTTTTTTATATTTTTTATTTTTATTTATTTATTTATTTATTTATTTTCCTTAGTTTGATATAGTTGCGCATCTTGTTCTGTTTCTACTTACCGTCGGTAATTACGTAGTTTGCCAGCAGGACTTCGTCATATTCTCATGTGCTGCCTTAGACTTATCTGTCTAAATATACTATCTTGTTATTACTTGTTATTGGTACTCCTTTCATATCCTGTATTTTTTTGACAAGGTGGGTTGCTCTGATGGTAAGCACCCTCTACTTCCAACCAAGAGGTTGTGAGTTCGAGTCACCCCAAGAGCAAGGTGGGGAGTTCTTGGAGGGAAGGATGCCTAGGGTCTATTGGAAACAGCCTCTCTACCCTAGGGTAGGGGTAAGGTCTGCGTACAGACTACCCTTCCCAGACCCCACTTGTGGGATTATACTGGGTTGTTGTTGTTGTTGTTATCACTAGTTTAGTTTTCTAACATTGTGTCTTGCTATCACTTTCTGTCCGGGCTTCCTTCATCTTCTTTAGCCGAGGGTCAATCGGAAACATTCTCTCTACCCTTCCAGGGAAGGGGTAAGGCTACGTACATCCTACCCTCTCCAGACCCCACTTGGTGGGACTATACTGGATAGTTGTTGTTGTTGTTGTATAGTATAAACATATATTTTAAAATAATTTAGATGAACCGACGATTGTGACACGGTTCAAGACATTGAAACTTCTCATGCTACAGAATTTTGAGGGTCCTCCTCAAAATTCTGTCCCAGTTTGATGAGTTAACGCTTCTGACTGTTGCGCATGCGGCGATTGGCTGAACTTGCTTTGGAATTTTGAGGGTCCTCCTCAAAATTCTGCCCTAGTTTCCAATTGCGGGGAAAAATAAATATGTATTGAATTGTGACCGAACCCATAGGGCTGCTTACGTATCCCCTCTTAAACGGGAATCAGGTAAGGCGTAGTTCAATTTATATCATTTTGAGAAAAGCATAAGGGATTACACATAATAGCGTTTGACAGCATCTGAATTGATCGAATTTGGCCAGACTTCTCCGTCCATTTTTTCAAGTATAAGTGCTCCTCCTGTCAATACTCGGTGAACCATATACGGACCTTGCCAGTTGGGAGAGAATTTCACTTTGGCTTCATCTTGATGTGGAAAGATCTTCTTTAACACCAGCTGCCCTGGTGTGAACTGTCTCGGCTTGACTCTTTTATTGAAAGCTCTGGACATTCTATTATGATAAAGTTGCCCATGACATACTGCATTCATTCTTTTCCCGTCTATGAGGGCTAGTTGCTCATAACGACTCTTTACCCCTTCTGCATCGCTAAGCTCAGCTTCTTGTATGATTCTCAAAGAAGGAATCTCCACTTCGACAGGAATGACAGGTTTTGTACCATAAACTAGCATGTAAGGGGTTGCCCCGGTTGATGTGTGGACCGTGGTGCGGTATCCCAGTAAAGCAAATGATAACTTTTCGTGCCACTGCTTGTGTTTTTATATCATCTTCCTCAATATCTTCATGATGTTCTTGTTGGCAGCTTCTACAGCTCCATTCATCTAAGGTCTGTAGGCTGTGGAATTCTTGTGCTTGATTTTGAAGGTCTCGCACATGGCTTTCATCAAATCGTTGTTGAGATTGGAACCATTGTCGGTGATGATTGATTCCGGAACTCCGAACCGACAAACAATGCAGTCGCGAACAAAGTCTGCCACAACTTTCTTAGTCAATGCTTTGTAAGATGCTGCTTTGACCCACTTAGTTAAATAATCGATCGCTACCAACATGAACCTATGTCCATTTGAGGCGGTAGGCTCGATTGGTACAATGTCGTCCATTCCCCAAGCGGCGAACGGCCACGGCGAGCTTGTTGCATTGAGCTCATTTGGGGGTACCTTTATCATATCTGCATGCACTTGACATCGGTAACATTTCCGAACATACTGGATGCAGTCCGTTCCATGGTCATATACGGGCCGCAGGTCCCAGCATGGATCTCTTTAAGTAATTTGGAGGCCTTCTTTGCATCAACACATCTCAATAATCCTAAATCGGGAGTCCTTCTGTACAGGATTCCTCCACTTTGAAAGAATTGTTGGACATTCTCCGAAGTGTGCGTTTCTGAGTGTGCTTTGCGAGCTCTGGGTACTCTCCCTTTGCCAGGTATTCCTTAATGTCGTGGAACCATGGTTCATCTGCTTCCTCTTCAACATGGGTACAATATGCCGGATGGCTATGGATCTTCACCGGAATAGGGTCAATGAAGTTCTTATCTGGATGATGTATCATGGATGATAAAGTGGCCAGTGCATCGGCGAACTTGTTCTGAATTATGGGGACGTGCCAAAATTCTGTCTTCGTGAACCTCTTTCTTAATTCCTGCACGTGGTGCAGATACGGAAGTATCTTGGAATTCTTAGTAGCCCATTCTCCTTGTACTTGGTGTATTAGCAAGTCTGAGTCACCAATTACTAGCAGTTTCTGAACACTCATGTCAATGGCCATTTTGAGCCCTAAGATGCAGGCTTCATATTCCGCCATATTGTTGGTGCAGGGGAACCTGAGTTTAGTAGATACCGGATAATGTTGACCAGTTTCTGACACCAAAACTGCTCCAATACCGACTCCTTTGAAATTGGCTGCTCCGTCGAAGAACATTGTCCAACCGTCATAGGATTCTGCAATATCTTCTCCTACGAATGAAACTTCCTCATCGGGAAAATACATTTTCAGGGGTTCGTATTCTCCGTCCATAGGGTTCTCATCAAGATGGTCTGCCAATGCTTGTCCCTTGACAGCTTTTTGAGTCACATAGACAATGTCAACTCACTCAGCAGGATTTTCCACGTGGCCAGCTTGCCAGTGGGCATGGGCTTCTGAAAGATGTACTTCAAAGGATCCATCCTTGATATGAGGTATGTTGTGTAGGCACAAAAGTAATGCCTTAGCTTCTGTGCTACCCATGTTAGAGCACAACAGGTACGCTCCAATAGGGAATACCGAGCCTCGTATGGAGTGAACTTCTTACTCAGATAATAGATAGCATGCTCCTTTCTTCCTGTCTCCCCAGAACGCAGCTGAAAGCTCCATCTAATACTGCGAGGTAGAGTAGCAAAGGTCTACATGTCTCTGGCGGGACCAAGACTGGTGGCGTTGATAGGTATTGTTTGATTCTGTCGAAAGCCTTTTGACTATCCTCGGTCCATTTGGTCACAGCGTCTTTCTTCAGCATCTTGAAGATTGGTTCACATATGATCGTGGATTGAGCTATGAACCGGTTGATGTAGTTAAGGCGGCCCAAGAAACTCATCACATCTTTCTTGTTCCTTGGCAGTGGTAACTCTTGGATGGCTTTGACCTTTGACGGATCCAATTCTATCCCTCGGCGGCTGACGATGAACCCGAGCAATTTCCCAGCAGGAACCCCGAATGCACACTTTGCGGGGTTTAATTTCAAGTTGTATTTCTGCAACCTGTTGAAGAACTTCTTCAGGTCTGCTATATGGTCAGTGACTTTATTGGACTTGATAATGACATTGTCCACATATACCTCAACTCTTTATGTATCATATCGTGGAAGATAGTGGTCATAGCTCTCATATAGGTGGCCCCATCATTCTTCAGGCCGAATGACATCATCTTGTAGCAGTATACTCCCCACGGCGTAATGAAAGACATTTTCTCAGCATCTTCCTCATCCATCCAAATCTGGTGGTAACCGGCGAAACAATCCATAAAAGACTGAATGTCATGCTTGGCGCAATTGTCAATCAGGATGTGTATGTTTGGCAATGGGAAATCATCCTTCGGACTAGCCCAGTTGAGATCCCGGTAGTCGAAACAGACTCTAACATTCCCATCCTTCTTTGGTATTGTCACGATATTGGTCAGCCATGTCGAATACTCAACTACCTTGAGAACCTTGGCGTTGATTTGTTTGGTAACTTCTTCCTTGATTTTCAAACTCATGTCGGGCTTGAACTTTCTGAGCTTCTGCTTTACTGGTGGACACATTGGATTGGTTGGCAGTTTGTAAGCAACAATTGATGTACTCAGGCATGTCATGTCATTGAACGACCATGCGAATATGTCTTCATACTCTTTCAAGAACTGTGTATATTCCTCTTTGTCTGACGGCGACAAATGGATGTTGATACGAGTTTCTTTGACATTCTCCGAATCACCCAGGTTGACTACCTCAGCTTCGTCCAGGTTGGACTTAGGTTTGTTCTCGAAATTCTCGACTTCTCTGACAATTTCATCAGGTATGATATCATCCTCTTCTTCTGAATTACTGTCCTTTTGTTGCGTTGTCTCGTTGCATGTCACAGTCATTGGTTCGTCTAGACAAGTAATAGTAATGTTGTACGGATAAAGTAATGAGAGAAAATGGTAATAATAAATATTGATTAATAAAACATAAAAGTGCTTTTGATAAGTTGAATAAATATTTTTAGAACATTGAAGATCTTATTGCAGGAATGAAAATGCAAAAAGGAAATCATTTAGCAAATGAGAAATAATTAACATTTGTTCAGCCTTGCTACCTCGGGACTCGTCGGGCCCTGGCGGTTCAGATAGTCTAGTTCTTAAGGGATGATCCTTTGCTCACGGCATGGATAAAAGGGCCTTCCTTCCCCTCTTCCTCAACAATGACGCAACAATCCATATCATCATCTTCCAGGAATAGATTCTTCAAAGCTTCTAGTGCTTCTTCTTCCTCTGACCCCCATATAATATCAGCCTGCTGAAAGGTATGCTCTAGATGCGGTATCGGCTGTTCCAATGTGTAATAAGGATCGCGCCATGGTGGCGACCAGTTCTTGTATTCTTGCCATGTATACTTGTATCCCAGCCCAAAGGTAGTGCCATGACGTTTGAGTTGTATTGGCTTGGAGATCCCCTGAAGATTCTTGCCGAGCCCTTTGCCAGGATCATACCCACTCCAGTTCAGTATGCTTGCGATCTTACTGTACCACCACTTATCCTTGTCTATTGCATTGACCCGCTCGATGTGGTGGTAGGTTTATCCACCCAGCCTTCTTCTACCTTCGATCAGCAAAATGGTCTGGCGACTATAAATAGGGTTGCTTCCATCCCCATGGATGATCACTTCCTGGTGGTTCCATTCAAATTTTACTGCTTGATGCAGTGTTGATGCCACAGCCCCGGCGGCATGTATCCATGGCCATCCTAAGAACAAGTTGTAGGATGCCGATATGTCTATCACCTGAAAATCAACTTCGAACCACGTAGGTCCCATCTACGGACAAATGTTGATCTCACCGATGGTGGACCTCTAAGAGCGACCCTTCTCTGATCTCGCATAGTCCCTTGCCCAATTTCTTGAGCGTTGTCAATAGACAGATGTTGAGGCTGGATCCCTTGTCAATCAGAATCCTGGTGATGAAGTAGTCCTCATATTGCACCATGATATGCAGCGCTTTGTTATGACCTAATACTTTAGGTGGCAGTTCGTCCTCGTGAAAAGTGATCTTATGACTCTCCAGCACTTGACCTACCATGTTGGCCATTTCCCCACTAGTGATGCTATTTGGCACATGTGCTTCGTTCAACACCTTCATCAAAGCATTCTGGTGCGTCTCCGAATTCTGTAGCAATGACATAATGGATATCTGGGCTGGGGTTTTGTTCAACTGATCAGCGACTGAGTATTCTTTGTCTTGCAGTTTCCTCCAAAGTTCATCTGGGCCTGTCTCAATGATGGGAGGCCTGCTGGAAGCATTCTTACTAGACTCTGCCAAGTGCCCAGGTGTATAGACCCTGCGGTCCTTGTCATCCCCTTTGCAGCATTAGCTTATTCGATCTTGTCCTTGCCTTTTCTTCTTGCCTCAGCTGCATAATCCCATGGTACAACATTGGTGTAGAAGGGTGGCGTGGTTGACACCGCCACTGTGATTGGTGCATCTACCTTCACTTCGAATGGTACGGGTGTCTTAGTGGCTGGCATAATTTCAACCTCGAACGACACAGGTGCGTCTGCAGGTGGTGCTGCTTCAAACTCGAATGGGACTGGCACCGTTATCTCAACATCTCCGGATGGTTGAATATGGACTATGATAGGATTAAGAGTGACTGTTGTCTTTTTTGGGTCATCACCTTCTATGATCAACCCGATCGACCCCTCCGGGTCCCAATCTTCTTCTATCTCAATCATGTTGACACCTCCACCTTTATGATCTGGGAGTGGATTGTTGCGGACATTTGGAGTAGTTTCCTTTGCTAGAGTGACCTTATTATCAATCAGAGACTGTATCTTATCTTTCAAGGAGCGACATTCATCATCGATTGTGTGTCCCTTCATGCCGGAATGGTATGCACAGGTTTTATTTGGATTAACCCATTGAGAGGAATTCTCAGGGGTTGCAGCAGGGATAGGAGTAATGTAACCAACAACTTTCAGTCTTTCATACAGCTGGTCGATAGGTTCAGCAATGGCAGTGTATTGTTTAGGAGGTCTACGATCAAAGTTGGGTCGAGGTCTTGGGGAAGTTTTGGCGAGCAGGTGGTGATTGGAAGTGAGATGGTTGAGAGTTGTAAGTGTGATAAATAGGAGCTGGTTGGGAATATCTGGGGGAAGTAGGCTTATAGGTAGGTGGTGGAGATGGCCGATATGTTGGTGGAGGTGCTGACTGGTATGTGGGTGAGGGTGCTTGGTATGTTGGAGAAGGCGGGGGCTGATATGTGAGTGGAGGTTTTTGGTAGGTTTGGTATTTCAATGGGAATTTAGTCCTCTGTGCAACCATTACGGCTCCCACATCTCTTTTCTTGGACACACCGCCAGATTGCAGGGCCTTGTTCGTTGCCTGCAATGCTTCAAAATTGGTAACCATTCCGCTTTTGATACCTTCCTCAATCTCTCACCCAACTTGATAATGTCAGAGAATTTATGGTTCTCAATCACCATCAGTCGCTCATAATACTGTGGGTCTTGTGCTCGGACGAAGAATTTGTTCATCTGTTCTTTGTCTAAGGCAGTCCTGACGTTAGCTGCTTCAGATCTCCAGCGAGTAGCATACTCGTGAAAAGTTTCCGTGGGCTTTTTCTTAAGATTCTAAATGTAGAAGACAGCTGGCGCATTCTCTGTATTGAACCTGAACCGGTCCATGAAGTCGGACGCCATGTTCACCCAGTTGGACCACTTCTTGAGGTCTTGGCTGATGTACCAAGACAAAGCATCCCCTGTGAGGCTCCTCATAAACAGCTTGATGCGAATATTTTCATCTCTTCCTACCCCCACCAATTTATCACAGTAGGTCCTCAGATGGATCCTCGGATCACCTGTACCATCGAACATCTCGAACTTAGGAGGTTTGTAACCCTTCGGTAGTTCAACATCGGGCTGTATGCAGAGATCTTCATAGTTCAATCCTTTAACTCCCATGCTTCCTTCAACGCCCTGAACTCGACTAGTTAGCTTCTTGAGTTCCTCGGCCAAATTCTTAATTAGCATATCCTTCTCACTGGATTCAGGTGTGTAAGCAATGTGTTGGGTGGAGTGAGGTAGAGTCTCAACGTATATGGGGTTGTTTTGATGACTTGGCGTTTGATCATAGAGGTGGTCACTTGTGGAGTTTTGTGGTTCAAGGATAATCAGCGGGGTATTTCTCGAAGCGTGGCAAGCGTTGTGTTGGTGCTGTGGTGGGATAGTTTTATTTTTTGGTGGAGTTATATGATGATGTGTTGCGGGAGGATTTTGCTTGTTTGGGGTATTCTGAGGAGGTATAGGACTCTGAACGACGTCTGGGACACTGAGTGAGAAAGACAAGTTTGCCAAATTTCGAACATGCTCGAGCTCTCCTTGGAGCTTCAACAATCTTTGTTCGAGTTGTGTCATAGCCTCGTTCTGAGCTTGAATACCCTGGCCGTCAGCAGCCTCCACTCGTTCAACTGGTGTTGTGTTGCTCAAATCTTCCATTTTCTCTTTGCCTTTGCTTTTGCCTTTGGGAGGACTATGAGGAAGAGAGGGTGGAGGGCCCGTGGATCTTGTGTAGTATGATGATGATGCCAGAGTGCACGAACCAACCTTTTGGGAAGGGTAATAATCAAAGAAAATAAAATAAATAAAAAAAAAAGGTAGCCAAGTTAGTGAGGATTATAAAAATGTATTGCAGTATTTAAACACATAGTGCGGGAATATAAGCGTGTCCTAATTTGGGAGCCTCGTTGTGCCTGAGGTAGGCCTAGCGACAAATTAATTTGGAGAACTTAGATTCCCAAAATGCCTCATTTCATTAATGTAAAAATAGACGAACCCAAAACGACACTAAAATAATAAGCAAGGAATAAAGTCACTAATGGACCTGGGCCTTATTACATTGATAAAACGAAGAAGGAAATCCTATACTTGGTCCCAGAATGACCTTCCCCAGATTCGGCATCCTTGATCTTATCGAACAGGTTCCCCAGCTCGCGAAGTCCTAGCAGTAGGTATGCTCTGGCCAGGTGTCCTCCTTCGTTTCCCTCAGCTTTCTATCAGTCTTCGATTCTCTTGATGATCTTACCTTAGAGCTCCACTATGCCTTGCTTCAAGTATTCCAGCTTCTTGTTGGAACGAATATCCATGTCCCTCCATTCCTCGATCAACCTTTTATTTGCTTCATGTATCTCCCGGTGCTCATTTTCTGAGTCATGGATCCTTTTGCACAGCCGGTTGTACTTGACCTGAGTCTCGGCACTTTCGTCTATGATTCTGTGACCTCGGCTGATTCCTAGCCTCACCGTCCCATGCAGGTCATCTTCCAACCACGATGGATAAAGAGGTGTGCACCCAGCATGGTACTTGTCGGGTTCCACAGTATCCTTTTCCAAGATGATCTTGCAGTGCCACGTGTGTTGAGCTTGGCACTTTAGGGTATATCATCATCCTGGAAGTCAGCTCAAAAATGGCTCATCTTGTCGACCCTTGGTACAATTTGCTTTCTACCTGCTTGTCTCATAACCCGGAGAGGAACATAAGGGTATATTCCTCTCAACACTATTAGCGCCAAGTGTGGTGTATCCCTGGACCTGACGATGAATCGTCTATTGGAAACCACTCGAACATCCACTGTACCTGCTCTTCAGTCAGATTATCAAAGAACTCTACCCATTCCTTGGCAGTTTCTAGCTGAGCAAACCTGTCGAGAATATACGTCATTCGCTTGGGGTGATGGAAAGCAATGTGATCGTTCCAAGCCCTTCCCGAAAATTCTTGGTGGTATTGGCCCTTTTGGAAATGTTCTAAGAGCCACATTTGTAGTAACAGGTTGCAGCCTTCAAAATGCTTTGCTCCTCTTCGACAATGCTCCAGGGCTCGATAAATGTTGAAGATGATCATAGGGACGATGCTGAAAGCTTGCCCATCAATTCCCTCCATCGGAGTCTTGGTTTCCATAGCTAACCTAGTGTGAATCCTTTCCTTCTTTGTTGGAAACACGATTAACCCTAGAAAGCAAACAATGAAGACAAACACCCTACGGTGAATATGTCCCAGAGATGTAATGGCAAATTCGTCATGGTGAGTACGGTACGATTTGTTGTGACTGTATCTTTCATACAAGTACTCGAAAGGTACATATGACTGCTTAAAACACTCTAATTCTGCATTCTTCTTTAGACCCATCATTTTCAGAAAACACTTGCTTGTGACGTTCTCAGGCACTAATAACCCAGGAGTTTCCCAGACTAACCCATCTAGTCCTCCTATTTCTTCTAGCAGTGGTGTCATCTCAATGTTTCCGAAGCGGAAAACGACTCTTTCACAATCCCAGAATAAAGTGGTAGCCTCAATCAGCATGTTGTTGGGTTGAATGTCTAGGAGAGACGGTAGATTACCCAGGTGTTTCTGGACATGTTTCTTATCGCTGGAGTGAAGATCCTCCCACCAGCTCAGGAGTTTTGGGTTGATATTCCTGACCATGCCGAATCTAGGGATCTCGTGCCTCATATTTCTGCAAGACAAAATGGTTAGGCCCTTACCCCCCACCAGGCTCGACTATTTATACACTTATGATTAGCAACAAGCATTTAGTTCTCCAAATAAATGCACAGAACGTGATTGCGTCCGTTGGGATTATGAAAAACCCGGTGGACTCCTGGATAAGGATGTCTTAAAGGGTTATTGTGTGGACGACACATTAACCCGACTAGGTTTGACCATGATGCATGCACAGTGTAGCAGAGTAAGGCTTCTATGGGGTATTAGACTAGTACCCTTGAGCGGAGAACTCAAGGGGGAAGGCACGGAACCGTCAACTGCACCGCTAATCGACTAGTTTTACCGCAAATAAGCCTTTCCGGATTTAGGGGTGATATGAAATAGGAAGAGCGCAACCACTCATCAAACGTTTCTATAGGATTTTTATTGGCACGAGTGGAATATGATGTTGAGCACGATTATCATGTATTTGCAATAATCAATAAAAGCATGTTGTCATGTATTTGCACGTTGTGAAAGCAGTAAATACAATAGTTATAATTTAAAGTGGTTACAAAGGAAAACAAAGAAACATGTCAGTTTTGATTCTGAAAAGAATAAATACTTGAATTAAAAAACTAATTGCACATAAAGGGGGGAAAGGGAAAGGGTGCAAATATCAACAAAGTAAAGGCAAAAATTCACAAAGTAGTTTGAAAATGGTAAAAGCCTAAAATCCCCAGCAGAATCGCCATGCTGTCACGCCCCCTTTTTCAACTCCTCCTTTCGGATTAGTCGGGGTCTTGACATTATTGGGACAACTTGTTTCATTTTGGGAAAGGGGTATGAAAGGAATCGAAGAGTCGCCACCTAACAAATTAAGGTGCGGGCACCTATTTTGGGTCATTTACAAACATAGATTTGGATAACCAGAGAGAGGGTAAGGGCTTGAGATTACCCCAAGGGGAAGGTGTTAGGCACCCCTCAGAGTCCACAATTGTGGTTCCCGGCCAAACAACTTTGTGAATTTAAGCAAGTAGCAGATAGGCAATTAAAGTTTAAACAAGCAAAGAGTTTTTTTAAAGGCTCGCAGTCTAAGAACACATACGTAACAAAGTTTTGAAAAGATTTAATGTCTAAGCAAAGTTTTTTTTTTGAAAGAATTATAATCTAAACATGTATGTAAAGGGTAGGGGAAGTCCTAGGCTAATTATCCTATAGGATCACATCAGTACAATACCCGGTAATTACTCCTCATAGAGGGTCTACATGTGGTATTAATGCACCAGTCATCAGATCCATATCAACCCTTCCCACTCCCTTGGCGGTTATTAAGCGAGTGTTATTTAGCGACCCCTATGCGTGTTGTTACTCGTCCCTTCTTAATGGCCCTAGAGGAGTTTAGGACCTCTACCTATAGGCATTTCTAGACAGACCCTTAGGTTTAAAGGAGAAAATACTAAGGCGACAAAGCAAAACACATAGGACTTCAGCAAGTAAAGAACAGGAAAGAGCAAATAAGGGGCTAAGTTTTACCTCCACAAACAATGCATGTAAGCAGCACGACTCAAACACAAATAAGGGCAGTATTGCTAAGGGGAATCCTAAAACATGGTGTCTAGATGAGTATCAGAACATAAGAAGGATGCATATTTACTTTATAAACTCAGAAGCGGTCCGTAATCAGTTTGCCTACTGATTTTAAGCGTGTTAAGTATTAGACAGCATACATAAGAGACGGATTTCCAGTTATAATAATTAATCACCTAAGGCTTGCCTAGGCGTGGGACAGTGTATGATAGTTACCAGGATTATTAAGAAAACTATTGTAAATTGTATCACCTAAACATGTTGTTCTAGGTGTTGCACACATACAAGATTATTGCAGTTGTTTAGAGATTGATTAAAACTATTTTATGCCCCTTTTCATGCATCAATAGTTACACTAGGTGTAATTGAGCGAGTGAGATCCTAAAACATGATATCTAATGCACATTCAAGGCAGGATGATTTATGTGCAGGATTCCTAAAAGGAGGTTGTCTAAATGCACAGCAGTCACAACATTAGGTATGGTTTCAGAATGTACAAAGTGACAGTTTATTTAGTAATGTCATTTAACCCTAGAGACAGGATTTCTAAGTGCACAGCATGGTTATGACATTATGAGGCATGATCGCATGAATAACAACTTATTAACATATTTATCCTAACACAGGATTTCTAAGTGATACAATCACAGTGCCAAAGTAAAGTGCTGAAACAGTATTCATAGAGCCTAAGGAGCCTGACATCTAATGCGTGATATGACTTGCACGTCTTGGTCCTAAGCATGATTTCTGTTGCACAAATAGGAAACGTAAACCTAAAGCATGGATTCTACCCTTTGGCATGCATATTTACCCCTCCCTTTTTCACTATCCATCCCTAGTAGTTGCTTACAAATAAATTATTACAGACCATTGCACGAATTACATAAGTGAAGAAGGAACAAAAAAGAAGTTACACTATAGGGAGCCTACCAATAGGCCCAAATCTCCAGAATTCTCAATGCCAAACACTATTTCACAGCCTTTCACATAATCTGGGTGTATCAGAGTTCCGTAAGGACCTCAAGGGATCCCAAGCAGTGCTCACACCCAGATTTTCATAACCATAATTGAGTAAGTGCAGTGTGGAAGGGCCAGCTCTAATGCATCAGAGTTCATAGGGATCCCAAAGCAGTCACACATTAGAGGGGCAGAACTTAGATGTCTAAGAGTAGAGTGAGAGTGCTTGACATAGTTTTGAAAAGATTGAGTAGGAAAACAGTTTTTTTAAATAAGGCTTGTTTGAAATAAGTTTGCAGAACAATAAAAGAGTTTACTCAATGAAAACAGTTTGAAAAGGACAGGGCAATCAGAACAAATAACATACCAATCTCAAGATCAAAACAACACACATAGAACAAGAAACAGGAACTAAAACAGGTTCAGCAATCACAAGCAGGGAGATGAGGGATTGGGGACAAGTATAAAGCATATAGGGGTAGGAACACAGTAGGCAGGGTTACACATAAGTTTAGAATCAAAGAAATCCTAAAGGGTTTCAGGTATAGCATGTATTTCAGGACTACAGAGAAACTAAGTAGCATATAGCACAGATTGTTGCATGCCAGGAATCAAAGAGAACATAATTGAAGTAGGATCACATTGATGTATGCAAAAGGGGATAATGCTGAGCCTAAGGGAGGGTGACACATAAGGAATCATGCTGATAAAGCAGTAAGATTAGACATGCTAGTTGCAGGTTGAACAACATAACCATAAATAGAAACAGATTGAAAAGAGAATAAATTGAAGTAGCAAAAGAAACATGTTGTTTTTGAAACTCAAATTGAAATCAGGACATACCAGATAGGAGATAGCAAATACAGAATGAAGAGTAATAGATTAGAATAAGCAGCCTTGACTTGCAGCCGGATGATAATATCAAGTAACCAGAAGGAGAACAGAAGAGAGTGTTTGTGTGTGAGAGAGTTTTTGAACAGTGTGTGTTCGTGTTGTGCTTAATGAAAGAGTAGGGTATATATAGTTTTGAAGTAGGAAAAAAATAAGGTAACAAAATAATGGTTCGGCAGAAATTATAAAAGTAAACATCAATTAGAATCAAATTAATGGAAGTACTCCCATTAATGAAGGAGTCATACTCAGTCAGTGATAGACAGTGATGGGATAAGGAAAGAAAATCGTATAAGACTGATAGTAACACATAAGGAAATAGTATGGGTGTAATTTAGGTATAGAGCACGAAATTAAAGCCAAGTTCATAATCCTATTTAAGGAAAGTATATGTGAATTAATTTGACAGCAAAATCATTCACAGAAATAAGGCAAGGAATAATTCACATTCTGGAAATCAGTAAGAAAACCCTCGAGTGAGGTTCGAATCACAGGAAATCAGCATCAATCAGGGAAATATCAAACATTAGCGGGATATGTATGATACAAACAAAGAGAAACAGGAAAATCAGCATATCTTAATTAAGGAAATACTCAAAAAATCAATAGAGAATATTATGAAAAATCAGTGAAGTATCAATCACAAATATTCAGAGATTCAAAGTAACAATAATACTGATTCAGGAGACCAAGCGTAATAACACTTAGTAAGCAAAAATCAGAACCCTTAACAGTCAAACATAGGGTAAAATCACATAAATCAAGGGATTCACATAGAACATAGCCTAAACTAACAGAGTAGACATGATATAGGAAAAAGAGAAGAAGAGTCAGAAACCCTAATAGCAAACATGGAGTAAAATCACAAAATTGCAAAATATTCATGAGAGCACAGTAATCATAATGGAACAGTAAACATATTATCGCAAATAAACTCAGAACCACAAATTGAAACCAAGACTTTTGGGGTTTCTTAACAAAAATGAATCAGACAAAAGGGAAAATCTTAAACATTGTTTAAACATGATGAAAGTCATAAGATAATGCTAAAAATCAGGAAGAAAAGTTGTTTTGAGGGGTTTAAGAACCCTAGTTTGAAGATGAAGAATCGTTTTTTAGGGAAAACGAAAAGTTTTTAAGGAAAACATGAAAATAACTCATAACGTACAAATCTATTATAGATCTAAGAAAATCGAGAGTTTAGTAGTTAGGGTTTCAAAGAGAGAACCTAGAGAAAAGGAGAATCAACTAAAAAATCATCGGTTTTAGCCGGAAGTGGTAAGATCTTACTCAGACGGCCATGGATGGCCGGAGAATGGCATGAGAGATCATGAGAGGTGAGTGAACCGCCTTTGGTTCTCTTGAGGGCCTCAAAGCAGTGATACCCATCGTAGGAGAGATCCATGAGGCTGGGATGGTGGTGAAACCACCATGGTTTCCGGCAAGGCAACGGTCGGTGAGAGCTTAGGTTAGCAAAGGGAATCGAGGAAGATGAGAGAGTTGAGAGAGATGAGAGATGTAACGGTGGAAGAGTGAGGGATATAATGAGAGGGGAAAGGGAGGGGGGGTAGTCTTAGGTCTTAATTATGGAAAAGGGGGATCTGGACTGTTGATCAATTTTTATCGATGGCCAGGATTAAGTCCGGATTGGGCCGGGTAGATTTAGGAATTGGGCTTGGGTTCTGTTGGGTTATTTTAATTGAGCTAGGACCAGGTTATTTTAGGCTATAATTGAAATAAATGTGGCTATTTGTTAAATACCCAATTAAATTAACTAAAAATAATTTATAAAATACTTGATAATTGTAAAAAATGAAATTCATGCTTAGAAAATAAATTAAAATGATTACTTAGTATTTTCAAAATACAAAATTGTTAATTACTGGATAAATATAGTATAAAATCATACGATTAGGCTGTAATTACAAAGTTATTGCAATTATAGCCAAAAGGTACCAATTTGGCTAATTATAAAATAATTTGGTCTTAATAAGACCAAAAATAATACATTTAATCACGAAATGCTTTTGAAATCATTTGTAATACAATTTTGCAGTTATTTATTGGAAATAAAATGCTGGATAAATTAAAATAAATTAATAAGAATATAGAAAAAATTAAGTAAAAATACCAATCACTATTGATACATGATTTTGAGGCTATGTATGCCATTTAAAATATTTTGACGAAAAATGGGTATCAACAGTATGGATGTTGGTGCCACGTCGTGCACCGCGAACATCTCTTTTGCCGCATGTTGCTCTCCGTATATTGTTTTTACACCATCTTTTGTTGGGAATTTCATCATCTGATGAAGAGTTGATGGTACTGCCCTCATGTTGTGTATCCACGGCTTTTCAAGCAAGGCATTGTATCTCATGTCACCTTCGATGACATGAAACTTGGTGTTTTGAACAGTTCCGGACATGTTGACCGGGAGGATGATTTCTCCCACCGTTGCCTCGTTTGCCATGTTGAATCCATTGAGGACTCGAGAGGTGGGTATGATTTGATCGAGCAGCCCGAGCTGCTTCACCACCTTCGACCTGATTATATTGATCGAGCTACCTGGATTCACGAGCACACGTTTAATTTGAATGTTATTCAAGAGAAAGGAAATTACCAGTGCATCATTATATGGTTGAGACAAGGTCTCGAAGTCCTCTTCACTGAATGCAAGGATGTCCTCGGGCACATAACTCCAAGTTTGCTTTTTTGCACGGTGGATACTTTTGTCCATTTGATCAGGGATCCTTGGGGAGCATTGGTTCCTCCAATGATCATGTGAATGATGTGCTGAGGTTCTTTTGGTTCGTTCCTCCTGTTTGCCTCCCTTTCTTGAAAATGGCTCTTGGCTCGATCGCTGAGGAATTCTCGAAGATGTCCTTTGCCGATCAACCGAGCCACCTCCTCTCGAAGCTGCATGCAATCCTCGGTCCTATGACCGCAGATGCCGTGGTATTCGCACATTAATCCGGGGTCCCTTTGGGTAGGATCTGACTACGCGCGTTTCGTCCACTTGGTATCTCTGATCTTTCCCATGGCCGATACGATGTTTGAGACATCGATGTTGAATTTGGATTCAGATAATCAGGGTGCCTCCATCGGCCTCGAAAATTAGGTTTTGCTCATAAGTCCCCGGGAACTCTGTCCTCGAATTATCCTCTGGTTATTTCGAGGTATATCTCATCTCGGAGTGTCTCTCCAGTATTTGGCATATGGTTGATATCTTTCTTTGCTTGATCTCGGCTCTTTTCTGTAGACTTCGATTCCTTAGCTAGGAGCCTGTTGTGTTTACCTTGAAAATGGTAATTACAATTAAATTTGATTGCGTGGTTCTAAAAATATGTGATTTATTTTAATGCTAGTTGTTAAGCAGTAGATGCTAAGTGTGAGTGAGATAAATGAGATAAAAATGATATGAAATCAAAAATGGAAAAATCAGACTGCCTCAAGTCGGGGGTTCCGAGCTGGCCTAGATAGGTCCTCGATGTTGAGGCTCGGCGTCAGTGATGGGTGACCGATGAAGCTATAATATTTTTATGGGCCTCGAAGGAGGCTATTTATGATCAATGATGGATAATAAATGTAGAATAATCAATGAAATACAATAAATGTAAGTAATAGACCAATAAAGGGACAATAGAGGATGTTTGAGTTAGAGAGCAAAGAATGTTCTTGTTCCTTCTCTTCAATACCATGTGTACAAAAAAAAAGATAAGGGTTCCCTTTATATAGGAGGGAAAATCCCCAACATAGTACATAAGCATTTATTACAAAGGTATGTAGCCGGTACAGTTATTTAACGTCACGGTATAGACTCGTACTATTCTTGCAGACCTGGTCAACTTTGCCCACGTGCCGCTTGCTCACGACAGTCGTCGATTTGCATTGCCCCATGGTCGAGCATAAAGAACACTCGGGGTCGGGCCTCGAACTATACCTCGATCCTTCTGCGGATGGGCTATGGAATTCCATATTAAACATAAAATCGCTCTATTCGATTTTAACTATATACATGTTGGGGTATACTGAGCGCGAGGGGGATCTCGATTGGTCGTCCTCGACCCTGATCTTTGATTGATATCGATTGTGGACATCCGCCCAAGTTACGGCGGGATACTCAACCAAATTCTGCTTCAATTGCTTCAAAGCTATGGAGCTTCGTTCATTCAAGCCTTGAGTGAAGTCCTGCACTGCCCAGTCATCGGAGACTGGTGGTAACTCCATCTGTTCCATTTGAAAGCGAGATACAAATTCCCTTAGCATCTCGTTTTCTCTCTGTTTGATTTTGAATATGTCGGACTTCCTTGTGGCGACCTTGATGGCACCAACATATGCCTTTATAAAAGAGTCTGCCAGCATGGCAAACGAGTCTATTGAATTTGGGGGTAGGTCTTGATACCACATCATGGCCCCCTTTGATAGTGTTTCTCCGAATTTTTTCAATAGGACGGATTCAACCTCGTCGTCCTTCAGGTCATTTCCTTTTACAGCGTAAGTATAAGCAGTGATGTGCTCATTAGGGTCCTAGGTCCCGTTGTACTTCAGGATATCGAGCATTTTGAATTTCTTCGGGATGGGCTTTGGAGCCGCACTTGATGGGAATGGCTTTTGAATGAACTTCTTTGAATCTACACCCTTCAGAATCGGGGGTGCACCCGGGATCTGATCGACCCTCGAGTTGTAGGTCTCTACCTTTTTTGTCGTTAGCTTCTATCTTCTTCTCGCCTTTTTCAATCCTCTTTGTGAGGTCCTCGAGCATCTTTATAATAGCGGGGTCGGCTGCTGACCCGTTGTTGCTCGATCTTTCTGGTGCATGTTCGACTCGAGGAGCCGCCTCCGGTGGTGCTGTGCTTGGAGTCTTTTGATGGCTTTGTAGCTGAGCAATAGCCATTTGTTGTGCCTGCAACATTTCAAAAATGACATGAAGGCTAACTTCCTTTCCTCCCGAGCTGGAGTTTCTGCGCTTCATATTGGTTTCCCCGGCATATATTTTCGTTGGTATGGGAGCTTATATCGACATGTTGGGCGTTGCGTGAGCCCACATCCATGGGGATTGGCGCTGGTGCGTCCTCAGGGTTTTGCAGTGGTACACCAGCGCCTGAAACAACTACACCAGTTTCTCCATGATCCTCGGGACCGTTGTTTTCATGTGCATTCACTGAGTTAGACATTTTTGACATGAAATCAAAGATTCTTGGACAAGAAAAAGTGTAAAGAATAACTTGTGTTTTTCAGTAAACCAGCACTAAAACAATCACTATTATTCTTATCCCCACGGTGGGCGCCAAACTGTTTACCTTGACAATGGTAATTACAATTATATCTGATTTTGTGGTTCTAAAAATACGTGATTTATTTTAATACTAATTGTTAAGAAATAGACGCTAAGTATGAGTTAGGAAAATGAGATAAGATCAAGGGATAGTGTTGATATGCAAACCGAGCAATCGAGAGACGGAGTCTCGAGCTGACCAGAGCTGGGCCCCGAGGTCGAGCTAGTACGCTTAACGGTGAACGATCGGTGAAGGAATAACAGTATAGAGGGCCTCGAGGATAGCTTTTTATGATTAATAATGAGCAATAAATGAAGAACATGTTAATAAAACACAATAAATGGAAGCGATAAATCTGTAGAACAATTGTAGAGTGGTTTAAGTTAGAGAGCAGAGAATGTTCTTGTTCTTGTATTCAATATCGTGTGTCCAAAAAATAATAAGTATCCCCTTTATATAGGAGGGGGAATCCCAACATGGTACATGTATAATTATTACAAAGAAATATAGCCGGTACAGCTATTTAATGGTCCGGTACGGAGTTGTACTATTCTCGCAGGCGTTGTCAGCTTTAACCACGTATTTTTGGGAGTTTCCCGCCTTTCCACGACGGTCTTCGCTTTTATCCTGTCTCGAGGTATATCGATCCCTCGATATCGTTCCTCGAGGAATGCACCTCGGGTCTGATCCTCGGATTCTACTCTGATGCCATCGAGACCAGGCTCGGAATGTCGTCGAGACCTCAAAATCGACCATTTTTGGTTTTGACCGTATACATACACATTTTAGGAAATAATTTCGCTGGCTTTAGTTGATGTGAGAATTTTTTTCGAAGCCAAAATTCTAGAAATAAAATATCACCTATTATATATGTTTCGCTGAGCCGCTCCAATGATCAGATCCGCTATAATTATATGGATCAAATAATATATAATAGAGGATCCTTTTATTTTACTAGTCTATGAATTTTGTGTTTCTTCTCTCGGTAAACGTTTGGGACTTTTTCTCATTCTAGTCCAAATTTTTATTTTTGAAGATTCCTTGATTTTTCTCCTCGATCATCTATTAGATTCCATTTTTAAAAAAAAAATGAACTAGACTGAAAAAAGTCTTAGATCGCCTTAACTAAGAGAAGAAATGATGAAACCTTAATAAAATGAAAAAGAGTCCTCTAAAATATAATTGACCTTTATAATTGTAGCAGGTCGGGGCATTGGAGCGGGTCAGTAATAGTTAATTAAAATGGGTGACTTTTTATTTTTAAAACTTTGACTTAAAATAATTGTTACATCAACTAAGGCCATCAGAATTATTACATGTGTGTATAGAGTAACTTTGTAGGTGAAATGAAAAATAAGTTATATTTCTGTTATAAAACAAAAAAAAAGTGATTTTTTACATAATAATTCTATTAGTTGAGTAACTTCCTCTATTACAAAATAGAAAAATAACTTTCCTTCACAATGTTTATTAGTTGAGTGATCGTTTAAGAAATAACTCGGAACCGTTCGAAATAAAAAAATAAACTTTGGTTGGCTTAAATGTTTTAAAAATCATTTTCCTTATGAACACATTTTTCTCCAATTGGAGGAAAATGTTTTCCTTATCAAGAGAAGGAAAAATATTTTGAAAAACTCCTTCTCAACCTTCCCCACCCTATTCTCCATCCCCTCCAACCCACCCCCACACCCACCCACCCAACC
>ML288237.1:9887-59266 GCA_005239495.1 Nicotiana undulata
AAGAGACTGCAATATCAGATGTTGAGGTACACCTTACAAATGCCATGATTGAAGAAGAAGAGAAGGTTAGAGAAGTGTCATATATCCTCCAGTCCCTAGTTACAGTGAAAGGGAAGATAGCGAAGCTCCATTAAAAAGAGAAGAACTTAGAAGCCCTTTTAGAAGTTGCTGAGAAAGAATTTGAAGAAGCCAAGTTAGGAGCCTCAACTACTAGAAAGGAGTATGACGCATGTTGCACTGCCTTGTTGACTGCTGAGGACTTGGGCGATTTGGAGAAGAAGAAGAAGTACTTGGAAGCTATGCTCAAGGATTTGGCCAACTACAAGTTGTGCTTAGACTAGGCTATTAACACTACTTTATTTGTTTTTTTTCCCCATGCATTTGACTGTTTAGTAGATGCCTCATCAACAATAAAACTTCTTTTGCTTCACTTTATATTGCGCATTCTCATTAATGTTCCCTTTTATTCATAATTTTTTTTTCAAGTGCTTTATGGATTTGAAGACTTGACATGCTTGCAGACTTTAACTTTAAGAACTAGCTGGCTTGAACACTTCAAATTGATGATGACTTAAAATCAGAGACTTCAACTTGAATACTTAGCCTCTTATTAAAGAAACTGCAATAATTCCATCAAAGACTTCAATTTGACATGGAGGAATTACCCATATTGGGCCATCAAGACAAGATAGAGGGTTCAACAAAAGAATACACGTACACCTAATTTTCTAGTGTGACCAAGTGAATTATATTCCATCATGCCTCATTTGAAAACTGCCTTGAGTAATATGTATTTTTTGGACTCATATGACTGAACTTAGAATGAAACTCTAAGCTGCCTACGTACCTCGATGAAGAGGATCAAGTCATTCCGTAGTTCGAAATAGGTGAGTGTTTTTTTTTGTCCTAACTTTTGCCTAGGCCGCCTCTTTCGAGATTTTCAACCTAGCGGACTTTATTTTTTTGGATGTCCTAACTTTTTCCTAGGCCGCCTCTTTGGAGGTTTTCAACCTAGCAGACCTTTTTTTGTGTGGACCGTGCATAGTTTATACTCTTGCGGGCCAGGAGTAACATGCAGTTTATGCTCATGCGTTAAGGAGCATAATTGTTTTCTTCAAGGATAGTACCTCTTCATGAATTTCCCATTGATGGGGCCAATCCGCAAAACTTCTGAGTCAACTATCTTGTACGCGCCACTTGAGTATACCTCTTGTACAATATATGGCCCATCCCATTTAGCAGAGAATTTTCCCCCATATCGACGAGAGGTAATAATAGGCCTTTTGACCACAAGAACTTGGTCACCCACTCGGAAAGATATAAGGCGTACCCTTTTGTTAAAAGAATGAGACAGGCGAGCTTGATAACATTTGAGGCTTTGTTGAGCTTCTAGCCTCTTTTCATCAAGAGCTTCCAATTCTTCAAGGTGTAACCGAGCATTTTCTTCATTAGTGAGTCCTTCCTGAATGGCAAGCCGCAATGATGGGATTTGACGCTCAAGTGGAAGGACTGCTTCAACTCCATAAACAAGTGAATAAAGAGTCGCTTGCGTTGGTGTGTGATATGTGGTCCTATACGCCCAAAGAGATTCTTTCATTCTCTCATGCCAATCTCTCTTAGACTTAGAAACAACTTTTTTCAACAAGTTGCAGAGTGTTTTGTTAAATGCTTTAGCAAGTCCATTGGCAACAACATTGTACATGGAGGAATTGTGTTGGTTGAAGCCAAAAAGATCACATATTTTATTCATCAACATGTTATCAAATGGCTTACCATTGTCCGTCAATATATATCGCGGAATGCCAAATCGATCGATAATATTGACTCGGATGAAGTTAGCTACATTTTCCTTTTTTTACTTCCTTAAGAGAAACAGCTTCTGCCCACTTCGAAAAGTAATCAGTTGCGGCCAATATATATAGATGTCCACCAGAAGACTTCGGCAATGGGCCAACAACATCTAAACCCCAAGCGTCAAATGGCCAAGAGGCGATAGTTGGGTGTAATACTTCAGGCGGTTGATGTATGAAGTTAGCATGGAATTGGCAAGCTTTTACACCTCTGAGCATAATCCAAACAATCTTTCACCATGGTTGGCCAATAATACCCCATTCTTTTTATGTGGAAATGAAGTTTTGGCCCAGATTGATGCACACCAAATACTCCAGAGTGTGCTTCTTTCAAGGCTTGAAGGGATTCATCGGTACCCAAACAACGTAGGAGCACTCCATCAAATGATCGTCTATAAAGAGTATTCTTATAATAAAGAAAACGAGGGGATCTCCTTCGGATTTCTGTTTTCCTTCGAGGATTTTCTGGCAATATCCCATAACAAAGATAATCGATTAATAATTGTCATAGTTTGCATTCTAAAAGGACTTTGTTCTCTAAGCGGCGAACATCTCCTAATTACATGCAAATTGGAGAATGGACGTTTGCAGTGCTATAATTCTAGTAAAATAAGGAAAGATATCCTAGTTTACTCCTTTGATGGTTACAGCTAATCTACGTGAACTAGATTAAATGGCTTCTTATGACATAGCTATCCAAAGATCAAATTAAAGTCTCACACAAGTTTAGGTGATCGTAACTTTGGTTTACGTGGAAAAGAGGCAGTATACTTTGCTGAGAAATCAAAGTGAAGACATAAGTGTCTTACTCCAATGAAATCAAAATGCTGCTTTGATGTTAACAAAGGGAATGCACCACGTGAATTTCCACTTGAGTTGACCGAATTAAGTTTGGAATTAAAAAAGAAATTATTCCTTTCTTGACTTGGAGTATGAAATAATAGTCCCTAATTCAAACTAATCTAGCTACGTCATTGTTAAGGTAGAAGGAAAAAATATCTTCCTCCAATGAAATAAACTTGAGCTAATACTTCAAGTCTCGTCTTTAAGATCTAAAAGTCTATGTATCGACAAGTCTTGAAGTAGGGGGCATTTGTAGACATATAAATTTTATTAAAATTAAATTCATAAAATAATTTAGATTATATTTTAAATTCAAGATATATTTATCCAAATAAATACTACGGGCTAATATAATTGAATTAATTATATAAGTCCAATATATATGGGTTAAATAAATAAGTCTTAATCCATTGGGCTAGCCCATTTAATTGGGGCTAAAGTGATGAGCCCAACTCATAAGGCCCAAGATTTCATCTTCCTAGAGGCCCAAATGGATGCCCATGTGCCAAATGACGTGGCAAGCCAAGTCACGCAGAAGAGCTAATAGAATCATGCCATGTGTCAAAATGACAAAGCATGCCAAGTCATATTAAAAGGCCAATGAAATCGCGTCACGTGTGCAAGTGACATGTTCTGGCCAATCAAATACGGCCATGTCACACTTCAATTTGATTGATCGGAAAGAGTTTATACTTATCATAACTCTTTCCTTCCACAACTATAAATAGGGGTCTTCATATCTCAAAAAAGGGACCAGAAGTTATAACAAGAAGCAAGCAGAGAGCTCGTGGATCAAACACCGCAGATTTCTCTACAAGCTACAAGTTCAAGCATTCAAGCACTCAAGCTACAAGTTCAAGTTCAAGTTCAAGTCAAGATCAAGAATGAAGGCAAATCAAATATCAAGGCGTTCGAGATCAAGTTACTTGTTCGTGATCAAATCCAAACCCAAGTTCAAGAAGGAGATTCAAGATTAAGCTTTAAAGCCCTTGAATCAAAATCAAAATCAAGTTCATCAAGATAATATACGTTCTTGAAGAATCAGAGGAATACCATAGAGATTGTAACACTTTCATTTATTGAAATCAAATACTACATTTGTTACGCAATTTTTCGATCTTGATTATTTATTTTTCTCGACGCGAAAATTTGTTGTTACAAATTCGCTCAAACTTCAGGACACGTCGTCCTGAAGTTTAAACCTCAAAGTTCAAACTTCAGGACATCGTGTCCGAAAGCTCAAATATTGTGTCTAGAAGTTCGAATCTAATATCTTGAATTTTAAATTAGCACTTCAGAAATTCAGGACACTTGGTTCTGAATTTCAAATTAACACCTCAAAAATTCAGGACACTTAGTCCTGAATTCCTAATTCAGGATACTTAGTCCTAAAGTTTAGGTTAATTGGTTAATATTTAAGAAAAATTAACCCAAATAGCCTCTCACCCAACCACTTAAACTAATTAGCCGATAAACGTATAATATATATATAATTATGTATATTCAATATATAATTTATATTTATGGCTAAAAAAGTAAACAATGAATATGACCGACTATTTATGTAAAGATTTCAATATTCAAATATATTATAAATTATGCATATATTTTAAATAGCGGGCTTAAAAGTGGCTAAACGGTGCACTTCACCACTCCATACGTTGGCCCAAAAATAAAACAAACGGGTCGTCTATAGGCCTCCGTTACCAGCTACATCATTTCTTGCTGAACAACCAACGGTTGCCACGTGTTCGTCAACGTCGGCACATGGAATTTCTGTCAAACAAATATCAGAAGACTAAAATATAAATACAAATATCAAGCTCCAATCTTTTCCCCTTTCGAGAACCAAAGCTTTGCACATATTCGCTCTTCGATTTTTCTTCATTTCACGTAAAATTTTCATACTCTCTTCAACTTCAATTTTTAATTTACCCTAATAATAAATCCCCAAATGTGTAATTTCCCAATTTTCATCCCCAATCATGTCCTTAATCTCGAAAACCCTAACCCTAATTTCACTTTGCAAGACCTCAAATCCAATTTAATGGACAAAATCCAGAAATCATTGGGCTCAATTAAGGATAATTCTCTCTATTTTACATTCAACGGTCGGCCCATTAAGGATTCAACTCTATTAAATGGTTCTTGGATTAGCCCATTTTCCACTTTAGTCCTCGGCCTTCACCTCCGTGACGGGGGTGGAGATAGCAGTGACACAGGGGCAGAGCCCCGGGACTGTTATCTTAAGATGTATGCAATGAAGAAACCAGATAAAATTGACTAGAATGAAACTAGGTTGTCGAAGTGGTTGAATTGTTCTTTGTCTAATGAGCCATTGAAGCATCCTGTTGTTGTTGACAAGCTTGGGAATATGTTTAAATAAGAGGCTTTATTGAAAAAAAGGGTGCCTAAGCATAAAGGAGTTGAAAGATATGATTCCAGTTGAGCTGTCGGTGATTCGGCGGAAAGAGGATATAGGGGTTGGTGATGGTGAGGGAACCGAGTTTCAGTGCCCGATAACTAGGTTGGAGTTCAATGGGAAGTACAAATTCTTTGCTTTGGGGGGTTGTGGTCATGTTTTGAGTGCTAAAACTTTGAATGATGTGAAATCCTCGGGTTGTTTGGTTTGCCATAACGAGTTTGTTGAGAGTGACAAGCATGTGATTAACGGGAGCGAAAAAGAGGTTGCGGCTTTGAGGGATAGAATGGAGGAAGAAAGAGTGAAATTAAAGGATAATAAGAAAGGTGAAGAAAGGGAAGAATGGGGATTTAGCTGTTACTGATGAAGAGGCATTGGAGGTGTCACGCTTGAGTGGTATGAAACAAGGGATTGAGGATAAGCCAGGAGAAAAGGATGCGAGGAAAGTGGAAGGGAACGCTAAAGTTGGCATTAACGGTAAGATTGAAGTGAAGGATGTGAAGAATAGTGCAAGTAATGGGTCTGGGAAGCGGTTTAAGGCTGTTGATATAGCTCCAACTTATGCTACAAAGAAAATCTATGCTTCTATTTTCACCTCTTCAAGAAAGACTGACTTCAAGGAGACTTATTCTTGCAGATCTTTTCTACTTGGAAGAAACTGATCAACTACTTCTTTTGAGGTGTTATGCTAGTGTCTTGGACTGGTTTTATTATCTTAGAATGTTGTTTTGTGAAATATAGTTACATGCTAGACCAGCGTGTTTGTAGATGTTCCCTCCTGCCATTTGATTCAGTTGGTACTTTATTGGTGTAACATAACATTTGTGATTGTAAATTTGATATTTCATTTGAGTTCTGGTTAAAACACAATAGTAACGTTATTTTCACTCGCTCTTTTACCTTTCTTTTTCTCCTTTTATGTGTGTGTGGGGTGGGCGGACTGAAATGCCCATTCTTTGTTGATTTCTTATAATATAATAATTGGTAATGCTAATGATTCTTGTAATTCCGATACCTCTCAATCAACTATGAGATAGTGTGATGACCGCCTTGAAAGTGGTTTACTATTGTCTCAGATTACGCGCAATGTTTGACTTGTTGCACTGGTTCTCCTGGAACATAACAATTTCAATTTCAGTGGCATTTTTTAGGGATCTTCGAGTAAAGGTGTTTAACGGGCGGGCTGAACACAAAAATTCAGCCCGTCCGGTAACGGACCGGGTTGGTTAAGGGGCTGAGATTTTTCGGGTTATACTGGGTTACGGGCTCGGGCGGACCGGGCTAATATATATTTTTTAATTAAATTATATTTTTCTTATTCAATGTTATTGATAGTTAAGTGTTTGCAAACTTTTAAGACTTAGTATTAAACTTTGAAGTTTAAACTTTAAAGTTTAAAGATTTAAATTTGTTTGAATTTTAAAATTGAAAATTGAAAGTAAGTGGCTATAAAAATTATTTAATAAGACTAATAGGCAATCACAATATGTAATATGTTTTTATTGAATAATATATAATACTTCAAATTAATTTGCAAGTTCTTTTTTGATTTTTAAAATTTTTGAACTTGCAAATTAAAACTTAAAAGTTCACAACAATTATTAAAAAAAAAAAAGAAATAGTACATCTCATGTTTTGCATCATTTTTTGTAAGTTCTTCCATGTCAACATTAGGTTCTTGGTTTTCGACATTGGTTGAATCAGTACCATAAACCATTATATCTCTAATTTCTTGGTCGTCCGCTTCATCTACCTCGTCACGCCCTTGATTTCGCCGCTCTGATCTTATCAAATCTCTGAAGCACACTAGAATTTTCAAAGTGTTGCTGCCCAATGAATGACGGGTATCTCCTAGCTGCTGTCTTGCTTGTCTAAATGCGTTCTCTGATGCGACTGTTGAAATCGGCACATTTAGCACGTCTCGAGCCATGGCCGAAATAACAGGAAATTGATTTGAGTTTCTCCTCCACCAACCCAGCGGTAGAAAATTCTTTGTGAGGGGCTCCGGTGACTTTTGCAAGTAGAATTGGAGTTCATCAATATTCCCGCTACTGGTTTGTTGATCTCTCCTAGTGCAGACCAAATTAAATAATCTTGAACACCATCATCATCCAAAGTTGTTCCAGATGTTGATGCATCACTTGAAGGAATATTTGCATCTACAACCGAAAAAGCATCAACAATGTTAGCACAATCATTATATAAAGTTTGTAAATGCCTGTGTAGATCAGAAATACAAGTGTCAATATCAGGAGTTTCAGTTGGTCCAATATCCATATAAATATATAAAGTATTGATTAATTAGCGACACTTTATCGTTTTGATAGTAGGGTTTAAAATAACACCAATTAGGTAAATATGGGGAATTGTGTAGAAATAGTTTTTAAACTTACCTTGCATAGATTCAACAACAGAAGTATATCCTTCTTTCTTCTTCAAATTATGCAGTAAAAGAGATATTTCAGCAATATGAACTAAACTATTTATAATAGTTGGATAATAAGCTCCAGAAAACTCAAATGTGGCCACATAAAATTTTCGTAAAAATTGTACAACATCTTCAATGACATCCCAAGTTCTAGACGTTAACAAACGGCTATGATCGGTACAATGAAAATGAGCAACTCCAGTTATAGGCATTCTATATTTATAACAACATCTTAGGAATAAATAAGTATAATTCCACCTAGTAACTATTTCTTCAGGCATGAGTCTTGGTTTTAGTCCATAGTTTACATATTTTTTCTTAAATGCATTTAATCTAGCACTTATATTATTTTCTTGAATTACACCAACAACTCTCCTAACTAAAGTGATTTCCTCTCTAAATAATTCAAGGCCACGCTTCACAATCAAGTTATAAATATGACATGCACATCTAACATGAAATATTTCAGGAGGTGGTGGGTGTAGATGCAATTTTAATATTGTAATAGCAACATTGTTGTTAGAAGCATTATCAAATGACATACACAAAACGTTTTCTGCAAGATTATAAAATATAGCAACTTCATGGATAGTATTACTTATAAATGCACCAGTATGACTTTGATCTTCATCATATTTAAAAGCAATAATACGTTTTTGCATACAAAAATTATCATCTATCCAAAGGCATGTAACAATCAAATAATCATTTTCATTTACAACACGACCAATATCAGAAGTAAGAGAAACTCTACAAGAAATACTGGCGAACAAATAACGTGTATATGTCTGATATTGTCCAAAAAGCCTAAAGATATCAGATCTACAAGTACTTCTAGGAATACCTATAAACAAATGGTTATAAATTCTTTTAATATAAGTAACAAGATACGGTGAAGAAGTAAAACTAAAAGGTAAATAACCTAAAACAATCATTTTTAGCTAATTCTTCCCGAACTTTCTTAATATCGTATTTATCCATTAACCCCCCAGTGCTCGAGTTAAGTTTTTGTTGCCCACCTTCCTCATCTACTCCCTAATCAAGAGCGTGGTCATCTACCATGTGCCTTCGAAATTGACCCGTTCCCCCATTTTTATCGGGCTCATGTTTATAAACTTCCTAACATATTCTACATCTTACATAATTTTTCTCATTTTCTAGTCTTGTCACGACCCCAGGAATGGAGTCAACATGGTCACAAGCATCTAATAAATAAAACTAACTCTGCTAATGTCATAAACAATGTCTAGGAATCAAATACTAATACTGATAAGGAAGGGAAATGAAGAAGCTGCGGACGCTAGACAGCTACCTCGTAATCCCGTAAATGTTGCTGATAACGAGCGAATATGGCTACTGCTCCGCACTAGTACCTGGATCTGTACACAGAGGTACAGGGAGTAATGATGAGTACGTCAACTCAGTAGTAATGAAAATAAATCACAGTCTGAAGAATAAGAAACACACAACATAATTACACCAATCAACAAAACAGTAAAATACCACGGTTCAAATAAGTGTATATAAGTTCAAACCAGTTTCCGTAAAATTCTTTAAAACAAGTATATTTTCCAGTATTTCTCGGTAAAACTCTCACAATATCAGTTTGAAAAATAAAGTGAATCATGGTCAAAACTCAATAAAATATTTTCATACATCTGCCCCTCGGGCCATAATCATCACTCGTAAATATTCCCCCAGCACCTCACCATCTCTCTGTAACAGTCACTCAGCACCTCACAATCACTCGTCACTCGGCACTCAGTAGGTACCTGTGCTCACTGGGGGTGTGTACAGACTCCGGAGGGGCTCCTTCAGTCCAAGCGCTATAAATAAGCCAAATCATGGCATCAATCACTCTCAGGAACTCGGCCTCTCTCATATCATAACATCCTCACAATATAGGCTCTCGGCCTCACTCAGTCAGACACTCTCATCATGCTCTTCAGGCCAAAAATATACCAGGTTCTCGACCCAAAAATAGTGTTTCATTTTCAATAAATAGTATCAAAATACTCTGAGTGTCAAAACAATTTATCAAGAAAAGACTGAGTGAAAATCATAACGTATCAGTGAGGCAAATAGTAAAACA
Source organism: Nicotiana undulata (assembly GCA_005239495.1). NCBI lineage: Eukaryota > Viridiplantae > Streptophyta > Magnoliopsida > Solanales > Solanaceae > Nicotiana > Nicotiana undulata. The sequence goes on from ML288237.1 coordinate 19,523, forward strand.
TCTCCCAAGGGGTAAACAAATCGGCACTAGGCCCCAAACATGGCTTACAACCCAATTCATATAAAAAATATATCAATACTATTAAGAATAGGCTTTAAAAGCGATTTCGCAACTCAATAGTCGCCTAAAAAGGAATATATTTTTAAATTCCCAATTTGTGCACTCCAAAACTGTGAAAGGATGCAAAGTCCGGGGTTTCATACCCTCAGGACACGATTTAAAGACATTACTTACCTCGAACTAGCCCGAAAAACTACTCTGCAACACATTTGCCTCTCGAATAAACTTCTGAGTGCTCCAAGTCTACCAAGTTCAGATTTTTATCATCAAATTATGCTAAAGGAATGAATTCCAATGGAAAAATATCGATTTTAAGCACAAAACTCGAAATCAGTCAAAACCCGACCCCCGGTCCCGCATCCCGGAACTCGACAAACTTTATACCAAAATGTTCTTCATCATCTCTCGAGTCCGTACATATAAAGAACTCGAAAATCGGAGTTCGTTTGACCCCTCAAATCATCCCTAGAAGGTCTCATAATCTCAAGCCCTAACTCCACCTTTTTCTACTGATTTTCATGAATTAAACACTGATATTTTGTTCCTTAATCACAAATAATCGAGTTTTAGGGTCCAAAATTCTTACCTCAATGAAGAACAATGATTTCCTCTCTTTAAAATCGAGGCGAAGGGGTTTTTTCCCGTTAAAAAATAGAGTGAAAGGATTTAATGGTCGCAGAGGGTTTATTTATTGTTCACGCGTTTTACTGTTCACCCGAGTTACTGTTCATCCGAGTTACTGTTCATGCTGCTGTGAAAAAATGCACCAGCTTTTCTTCTAGTCTAAATGGATCTGTTAACCTTTCGAAATCCACCCGAGGCCCTCGAAAATCTCAACAAATATACCAACACGTCTCATAACATCATTCGAACTTAGTCGAGACTTCGAAACAACCAAAAACAACATCAAAACACCAAAATCACATCAAATTCAAGCTTATGAACTTTGAAATTTCTAAATTCCACCAACGACGCCGAAACTATCCAAAACAACTACGATTGACCTGGAATTTTGCAGACATATCCAAAATGACATTACGAACCTGTTCCAACTGTCAGAATTCCATTCTGACCCCGATAGCCTATTTTCCACTGCCGACTGAAAATCGTCAAAAACTAACTTTCGCCAAATCAACCTAATTCTACACCGGACATCACAAAAATATTCCGGACACACTTCTAAGTCCCAAATCACCTAACGAAGATATCCGAGCCATAAAATCCGCATTTCGAGGTCGTTTACCAATAAGTCAACTCTAAGTTGACTTTTCTAACTCTAAAACTACTTTTAGAGACTAAGTGTCTTAATTTCTTCTATAATCATTCCAAGCCCGAGCTAACCAACTCTAATACATCATGGACAATATAACCAACCTATGACAAGGCATTAACAGTAAATATAATGCAGATTCTACGAAATGACCGATCAGGTCGTTACAAGTCTGTCAAAACACTTACTTCTTAATCTTCGATTCTTCTTAATAGGGAGGGGGGCTTACTTGTTCCACCCCTAATATTTTGAGTTTGACTAGCATTACCAGGTGTAGCTGGTAGTGTTTCAAGATTATCGGGTGATTGAATATCATCTAAATCATCATCTATACCATAATTTTCTTGAAGTCGCTCATAATCTACATTTAAATTTTCGTGTGAACTTTCAGAAATATGTGTAAAGCTACTAGAAGAACCAACACCACCTATTGATCTTTTGGAACTTTTCTTACTACCACCTCTACTAGTGCAAGCTTTTTTGGCTGCTTTAAGTAAATCCATTATGTAAATTAAATTAATAATTCTAAATAATAAAATAAATGTACACCAAAGAAGAGAAAGAGATGGAATGTCACGACCCAAATTCCCAACCTTAGGGATCGTTATGGCGCCTAACACCACACTTGCTAGGCAAGCCAATGTTAGAATTTGATTAGCTAACTTTCTTTGATTATCTTCTTAAACATCAATAAATAAATCTGAAGTAAATTTAATTTAAATGATTTCCAAAGATAAAATAATAAACAATTGAATAAAAACGAACCACGAACTAATTATATAAATAACTCTAAGATTACCCAGGGTCTGGTGTCACAATTCACGAACTACTAAAGAATACTACAAATACTGGGCTGAAAGAAATAATGTAACTGTTCTGAATAAAATAAAACAACGTTAATGGAAATAGGAGAAGACTCTCGAGATCTGCGAACGCCGGCAGATATACCTCGTGTCTCCGAATAAATGAATAGATGCTCTAAATATCTCTACTGTTGGTCGATACTTGGATCTGCACAAAAGAGTGCAGAGTATAGTATCAGTACAACCGACCCCATGTACTGAGTAAGTGCCGAGCCTAACCTCGACGAAGTAGTGACGAGGCTACGGCGCATTAACAACATATAACCTGTGACAATAATATATACTATAACGCAATAAAATAATTCTACACGAACAAGAAAAATATAACTGAGATAATAAATATAAAGCAAGAAGGAAATATAAACAAATAATTAAGTACTGCAACAATAATGAAATAACTCAGCCGCCTTTTCCAGGCCTCAGCTATAACAAACTCTAAAATAATTTTCAAGTTTCCAAACTTTAACTTTAAATAAATCTAGTGCCAAAATATGAAAAATAGTAATATAAAATGGTAGTTTTCAAATCTTTGTTTTTCTTTGAAAATCATTAAAAATATAATTGTCCTCCCTTATTGTTCCTTGTTGCGGCGTGCAACCCGATCCCACCAGACATATCATATCAATTTATTCACCGTATCACGATCAATTTATTCACCCGTATCACAATCAATTATCCACCCTTATCACAACCCCCTTATCACATCCCCTTATTACCGCCTTTCAAGTCAAAGCCTTTCACAATATTTATGTCTCGAAAATTGTAAACATAACAAGTTTCACTTTAAATAAGAGTAAAAGAAGAATATGAAATAATGATAATAAAACAATGAGTGTTCCAACTTTTATTTTATAAATAGTAAAACATGCATATTCTCTCTTATCATTGTCTTGTTGCGGCGTGCAACCCGATCCCACCTATTCACAATATCACAATCAATTATCCACCCTTGTCACAACCCCCTTATCACAGCCCCCTTATCACACCAATTTTGTTTATTCATCAAAAACTTTCACTGTTCAGGCCAAGCCTTTCACAACACTTTTAGTTCAACAAATTTCAAATAGAAAGCAGTGTAGCTCTTAAGCTTCAACCAATATCATTTCACAATAAAACCAACCAGAATATATGTAAACACCGTAACGCTGTCAACCCAGCTCAGTCTCTATGTACCATGATAAAATCAAAAGAACAACCAACACTTTTAATACACTTGCCACAACCATTGGCAACAATCAAGTGAAACCAAACATCCACGTAAACCTCAACAATCATAAGACAGTTAAATTGCATTCCTTATCACTCCCTCAATATTATCAAAAATGGAACCAACAGGAACGTATATATATATAATTCGTAAAAACAATGCCAAACCGCTCAACCGTTTTGTACCACAAGGAATCCAGCTAAAACAACCAATACTCTTTCTAAAGTAACCAAAACAATATCTAACAATAAAATAACAAGACCAAGTAGTCATAGAAACAATAATGGACATAGAACAATTAAGACAAGAATCAATTAAGTTGGGAACGGGAAAGGGATCATGCTTAACAGGCAAATTGGGTGGTGCATAGATACTCGTCACCTCACCTATACACCACGCCCATGCATTTCACATAGCAAACAAGTGGGGATTCCTATTCCCTCAAGTCAAAGTTAGACCAAACACTTACCTCAATTTCACAAGCCACTCACAACTCAATTATAACTTTTCCTTTAGAATCTTGCTCTAACTTGCTCGAATCTAATCATAATTAACTCAATATCATTAATTAAGACTAAAGGAACTAACTTTATTGAAAAATATATTTTTTCCTAAGTTTTCTCAAAAAAGTGAAAATCCGACCCCGGGCCCACTTGGTCTAAACTCGGGGTTCGGATCAAATTACGTTTACCCATTCACCCACGAACCCAAATATACAATTAGTTTTGAAATCCGACCTCAATTCGAGGTAAAAATTCAATTTTTATAAAATTCCCAAATTCTACCCAAACCCTCAATTTTTACCATGAAAATTCTTAGTTTTTGATTTAAAAGTGATGAAAAACAATGGGTAATTGAAAGAGTAAAGTTTATAATTGATTACCTATGACATGAGGATGATAATTGGTGAAGAAAATCATCCCTAGGGCTGTAAACTTCGAAAATAATGTGAAGAAGAAGGTTTGCCCGTTTTTAATATATTTTTCTGCCAGCTATTCTATCTCGTTTGTCGTGCCAAACGATCTTGAAACTCAATTTTTACGTATCCAATAGATTCCTTGTGAAATTCTAGTCAAGTTAGGCTTTTGAATCACTCAATTTGACCTTATAATGAAGGAGATATGTAGGTTTTAATATTTGCAATTAGTGCAGATTTTTAATACGCCGTCAGGGGCAATTTCGTAATTAACTCGAAAAATCTGGCAACCTTAGTAAAATGCCCATACAAAACCTCATACGATGTCCAAATTCGATGTTTCTTTTTTGCTACGGGTCCGTAATTACGATACAGATCTAATACTTCATTCAAAACAGAAATCGAAACTCATTTGTTCAATATGATATTATTTATGCTTGAAGAAACGACGTCGAAGCATAAGAAAAAACGAGCGCAACATGACCCAAACCTATTTGAAACTCACCCGAGCCCTCGGGGATCTAAATCAAACATGCACGCAAGTCTAAAAGCATCATACGGACTTGCTCGTGCAATCAAATCATGAAAATAACATGTAAAACTACGAATTAAACCTTAAAACTCATTATTTTCCTCAAGAACAGTTATAGTTAATAAGTTTTCAATCGGATGTCCGAATCACGTCAAACGAACTCCGTTTTTTATCAAATTTCACAGGCAAGGCCTAAATATCATAACAAATCTGTACTAGGCTCCGAAACCAAAATACGGACCCGATACCAATAATTTTAGACATTAATTTTTTTCTTTATTTCATAAATATTTCAGCAAAATAATTTCTTCAAAAATTGATTTCTAAGGCTTGAGACCTCAAAATTTATTTTCGGGCATACGCCCGGGTCCCATATTTTACTGCGCACCTTCTGGGATCGTCAAAACACAGATCCGAGTCCGTTTACTCAAAATATTGACTCAAGTCAACTAAAACCAAAATTTTAATTCTAAAAATTATTATTTCTTATATTTTCACATCAAAGCTTTCCGGTTTCACGCCCGGACTGGGCACGAAAATCGAGGTAGTTAAAATTAATCTTTTTTATAACTAATAAGTATAGAACGGAGTCTCAATTCATAAAATGACCCCTTGGGTCATCACATGGAACGAGTGTACCGGGATTCAGAATGCCTCACTAATTTTGAATAGAAAATCAAACTTCAATTGATAACAAGATACTTGATAGTTGATACTTAATACCACACTTCACTTGAATTAGAATACTTAATAGTAATAATTTTGTAATGGCTAAACTAATATTTAATGAAACTTGAAATAATGAATAATTGAGAATTTAAGAGCAATAATCAATAATATCAAGAGAGAATTAGAGTAGTAAGAGAATGAATCGTGAGGAATAATGAAGAAGAAGATGGACTATTTATAGTTTTTAAAAGGTTAAAATTATAATTTATCATATATTAGGAGTGGGGGGCTACTTTCTTAAGGGGGTAGGCCGAAATGGCTATTTTTGCAAAAAATGGTCGTTGGCCAACGGTCATTTTTGAATTCGACCGTTGGCAATGGTCAAAAAATTAAAAAAATAATAATTTATTAATGTTATCGGGCTGAACCGGGCTGTAGCCCGTTAACAACCCGTTAAGGGGTTAGTGGATTGTAGCAGGTCCGGTGCACCGATATGCAAAATGTGTTCGTTTAAAACCCGCTCCCCGCCCAACCCGTCCTAACTCGCCTATTTTGCTACAGTAACGGGCTGACCCGGGTTGAACCGGGTTGTTAACGGGTCAGCCCGGCCCGATTAACACCTTTAATCTAGAGTAAGAAGAAGCGGATGGGACAGAGAGGGGCGAGATAATGGCTAGTGTTAATTGTTCTTTTTTTTTTTTTTTCGTTTTTCTCTTTATTATTTTCTAATCAAATTTTGTATAGTTACTCGCTTTTAGGAACATTCAATCACTTATTTTGTTTGGATCAGCAAAACAAAGGCCGCCTAAACTTGGGCAATGGTTAGAGGGATTTAAAACTAATGTTTTATACAAATTAAAGTGCCTTGAAATTATACGGAGTACGGGGATTGGGATGTCAAAGTCGGATAAGTAAAAGTGTCTGAAAATGAAAGAAACTAAAGTGCCTAGCCACACCCCTTGCCCTCCTGTACACATTGCAACCCCCTCCCCATCCCCACAAAAAAAAGAGGAGATAGAAAAGGTCTTTAACTATTGGCACATATAGACTTCAGTTAATTCAAATTGTAAGCGGACGGAGGAGATCATTTCCTTCATATTTTAGCGGCCTCATTATCAAAATGCTTCCCTTTATAGAAAGACTTTTGAGCAATGAATTATGGGAGCATCCCTATTTTAGCATTTCCCTTGATCATGTCAATTGGTTGAAAAGTGCTCCAGCTAGTTGAAAAAGATTCCTCATTTTCTGAACGTTTGCAGTGAATAACAAAGGATTTGATTGTTGGTGTTATTCTATAATCCTCTGTCGAAAATTTGAATAATTCCAAATAATTATTTTTCAAAGTTTACTTCAAATCACTCACAAAAAATTTAAAAACAGTTCCAAATATCCAACATAATTCTAATTTTCAAATCTCATTTTCACTTAAAAAATATTTTTACCTTTCTTCCGGAATTTCATAATTTTTATGTCCAAACACCCACCAAGTAAGTTTTATCTATCCAAGGTTTAATGGACAAAAATAGTACATGTACTAGTGGGAGGTAGAAGATATCCCGTGGATTAGTCGAGGTGTACGCAATCAAACCCTGAATACACCACGATTATTAGAAAGATATGTACATATATAAATTAAACACCATCTAACAAGCGTAGCTTAGAAAAATGATAGAGAAATTGAGATATATATAGAGAGAGGTGATCCAACCTACTTACGATGAAGAAAAGAAAAGGAGAGAGATGCAGAAATATTGTGCATTGTCAAGGGAATAAGGAGGATTAAATAGTTGAAATGTGGAAAAGACCAATTAATACGGAGGCATCTATAATTAATTCACTTTTATCAGCTCTTTTTTACCATTCAGCCTTGTAATTTTCATTAAATCATCCACTTAATTCTAATAAAAATATTCTTATTATATATAATGCATACCAGTTTTAGATACTTAGATGCACTATAAATATGTATATCAGGTAAGATCTTAATTAAGTAGAAGAGACGATTCTACATTAAATGCAGATCAAATTAAAGATAATTTGACCAAGTAATTAATCTTGTGATCTACTTTTTCCTTTTGAGGTTTAATTGAAGTGAAAAGAAAAACAGTGCTGCTATTTGGCCAAACTCAGCGTGGCCCAACTATGTCCACACTCGTAAAATACCAGTAAAGCCCTTCTCTTCACAATTGGTTTAATGGCCATTTTTTCCTCCAAAATATTTCCCTCCAAAATTAGTTAATGAATATTGATTATCTTAAAATATTGATCCCATAAATCATCATTCTCTCATGCATGGGCATTCGTATTTTTTCCTTTTATACGGTATAATTATTACGTATTTTTTTCTAAAATACAATTTATAATATTACGTATTTTTTTTCTAAATACAATTTATACGGATAGGGAGTTCAAAGGTCTAGTATGTATACATAATATTATTTTTTCATTTATATACTATAACTTGTCATACCATACACTTATGTTAATAGAGCTTTCATTAAACACATAATTCACCACCCTAAACATGAATGCTAACATAGAAACTAGTTTGGAGCCATTAAACCCGAATAACAGCCTAGAAACTAGTTCGGATCAACTAAGGAATGCATTACACATGTCATTTGGGTTGAATTCGGACGACAATTTGATGAATGAAGATGATTTGATCGACATTGATTCAGACGACAACTTCAATGATGGAGAAAATCATGTTGACGATGTTGCTGATGATGACGATGATTATGATTATGATGATGATGATGACGACCATTATTTAGAGGAAGAGGCAGAAGCTGGAGAGGAAAGGGAAATGCCTAATGAGTTCAATGAAGAAGATCTCATAACTGGTCCAATTACTGGGATGAGGTTCACTAGTAAGGATGTTATGTTTGATTTTTATAAAGAACATGCAAGATTATCAGGGTTTTGCATTGTTAAAAGAACATCAAACAAAAAAGGTGGTGATATTGTTAGGTATGTTCAATATGGTTGTGATAGGTCTAGGAAACCAAGAAATAAGCATGTTACCAAGAGGATTCCTGCTAGAATAAATGGAGTTTTGTAGGAGAATAGTTCATGGCGTGTTTCAAAGGTGGTTAAAAAATATAATCATCAATTGGAACGATCACTATCGCGATTGATGGATGTACACAGATCGTTTAGTAGGTCTCTTAAGAGAACTCTTGTAGCCAAAGATATTGCTGGCTTAAGACCCTCAAAAAATATAAGAGTCGTTGAAGTACTTTCCGATGACCCCAAAAATCTGGGTTGTACACCAAAGGATTGTCGAAATTATATTTTGAAGAGTAGAAAGCTTTATTTGCAGGAAGGGGACGCACTATCATTGCTCAAGTTCTTCAGTGACATGCAGCAAAAAGATAGGGAATTTTACTACTCCGTAGATGTGGATAATTTTGGTCGACTTCGTAATGTCGTATGGGTTCATTCACACTCCAAGGTTGCATATGAGGAGTTCCATGATGTAATATGCCTCGATACAACATACCTAGTGAATCGGTACAATATGCCATTTGCTTCATTTGTTGGTGTAAATCGGCATAGGCAGTCCATACTTTCGGGATGTGCTCTTATGTCTAGTGAAGATATAACAAGTTATAAAATGGTGATCTCTACATGGCTTGGGGATCTAAACAATGTTCGTCCATTAGCTATCATGACTGACCAATGTGATAGTATTAAGGCTGCCATAAATGAATTGATGCCAAATACGGTATATAGATTTTGTATTTGGCACACATTCGCAAAGTTGCCTACGAAGTTAAGCGGAGTTCTTGATGTTAAGATTGCAAAGGCGGAATTTAAGGCCTTAGTCCTTGATAGCATTAACGTTTCTGAGTTTGAGAGAAGGTGAACTGAATATATTGAAAAATATAACTTAGATGGAAGGGATTGGTTTTATAAGCTATATTTGGAGAAGGAAAATTGGGTTCCTGTATACCTAAATGACCACTTTTGGGCCGGGATGTTGTCCACACAGAGAAGTGAAGGCATGCATGCTTTCTTTGATGGATTTATCACCCGCCAAAGAACTTTGAAACTATTTGTTCAGCAATATGAGTTAGCCATAAGATCAAAGTTCGAGAAAGAATTGGAAGCTGAATATAGATCAAGGTGCTTTGAACCAAAATGTTTGTCTGAATTCGCATGGGAGGAAAAACTTCAAAAATGTTATACTCGTGAAGTGTTTGAATTTTTTCAGTTACAATTAAGAAAATTGTTCCATTGTGAAATCAGCACCCCTAAAGATCATCAAGCAACCCCTGGAGTGGAAAAATACATCATATCAGATTCTTCGCTAAGGAGTTTTAACACTAGAGATCCATTTGTATTCACGGTTGAATATACTCCTATTGGTGAATATCTAAGTTGCAGTTGCAAGTCGTTTGAAACAAGGGGTATTCTATGATGTCATATACTAAAGGTGTTGTCTCACAAGAGGATTAAAAACGTTGACGAGAGGTATATATTGAAAAGGTGGAGAAAAGATGTTGTTCGTCCGCACTTGAAATATTTCTTTCTAGGAGGTTACCCACGTATGAATTCTGAATACATGATGTACAGGGAAGTATTAAAGCATTTTGAACGGGTTTGCGATATTGCATTGGACAATGAAGTGATGAGGTGATATATTAAGTATAATTTGAACAGATTAGAACATGATCTTATGAATTGGGATGATGATATGATAGTTCCAAATTGGGATTTGGAAGATACACATTATGGTGAGGGTGAGGGTGAAGGAAGAGATATAAGATATCCTAGATATGTAGCTTCTCGTGGACGTCCAAGGTTGAATAGATATAGAGGGCGAATTGATTCATACTTTAGAAGTTCACAAACGGGTGGTGGAAGTGGAGTTAGAGGCAATAGGAGGGGTAGAGGTGTTGGTAGATGTGGTAGTAGAGGTGTTGGTAGAGGTGGTGCTAGAACTGGTGGTAGAGGTCGTGGTAGAGGCCGTGGTAGAAGTTATCCGCTAACGGAAGGAATTGAGGTAAAGTTTAACAAATTTGATTTAATATTTTATTTTATTTTAGGTAAATAAATTGCTTAATAGTCTTATTTACTCTAATTACAGCAAGGTGATGCAACAGTACAACCACAGAGTAGCTTACCTGACCTAAACGATGAAGCATACTAGGAAGTAGAAGACTTGACCGTTTAATTTGAGATGATTTAAGTTTGAAACTTGCTTAATTTGATTTGAGATAGATTTTTTTGACTTTTTTTGACTTTTTTTTTAAAAATGTGTGGTATTTGTTTTGTTCATAAATGTGAATTATATTATTCAATAAATGTGCATTATATTTGTGTTATACAATCCCACCTTCAACATTCAACATATTTGTGTTAGTTGCATTTTTTTTAAAAGATAAAATCGTGCATAATCCCGCTCTCTTCTTACATGAAATACAACAACTACACTGCCAATGCATGGTAGATTTTACCAAAAGAAAAAAAAATACCAAACCAACCCATTTAACTACCCAATATAATATTTACTTTTACAAATTAATAACATACCAACCCATTTAACTTCCCAATGCATCATTTACTCTACCATTTCGGATTTTTTAAATGATAAAAAGAAATTATAGTAAAGAAAATCAAGATGCGGATTAAAATTTCAAAACAAAATACTTCAAATGTTATAAAAGATAATAAAAATCAACATAATAGCAAAATAAAAGATAATAAAAATCAACACAACAAACACATCCTAGTACCAAGTAAAAAACGGATTAGTACAAACAGGATATCCTGCTCCCTTCACGTCAACATCGAAGATAGCAGCCTGTGGTGAAACATCAACTAACGTAAATTTGACGATGAAACCTCCCCTTAAAAAATTCTCCAACACAAAAAGTCTCCAGCCTTCCTGGAACCTTCTTCGAAAACCAACGGTCGTCATATTTACATATCGCTCTTTTCCACGATGTCGAAGAGACGCCTGTTCTAATTCTGGAGGAATATGCTTGTACAACTTTCTTGGAATATACTATAAAAAAAGTATATATATTAAGTTTCGGAAAATATGAAGTTTAAAAGGCATAATATCAATAAGTTACTGTAACATTCAAAGAAATAAAGTTTAATGGACATAATAATTTACCAGATCGTAGATGCACTCATTAGACATAACCTCTTCAAATATTGGAGGATACTCTTCTTCAGTCTCACTACTACTAGAAGAGTAAGAACGGGCATCACTCCTAGTTGAAGAGTTAGATCGTTGGGTAGAGGAAGAGGCATCCATAGTTTAGGAGTTGAGAATGTGAGTGTGTTTTAGGTCTTTTAGTGTGATGACCTAAAAGGTCATCCCGTATATCTCTAGCTAATTCCGTGTTCCGAGGGCCTGAAAACCTCCTTCTATCTCACCTCGATTTGCATGCGTAGCCCGGGCGTGTAGCCGGGAAGCCGTTATGTGAAAAACTGATAAAAATAATAATTCTGTGTTGAAATTTGGATGAAGTTGACTTTGGTCAACATTTTTGATAAACGGACCCGGACCCATGATTTGACGGTTCCGGACGGTCCGTAGAAAAATATGGGACTTGGCGTGTGTCCAAAATCGAATTCCAAGGTCCCAAGTCCGAGAAATGAATTTTTAAAGAAAATTATTTTCTGAAAAATATAAGGTTTTTGAAAATGAAATTCTATGTGAAACCTGTGGTATCAGGCCCATATCTTGGTTTCGGAGCCCCGTACAGGTCCGATATGATTTATATGTGTTATGTGTGAAGTTTGGTAAGAAACGGAATCCATTTGACGTGATTCAGACCTAAATTGCAAAATTTGATGTTTAAAGGAGTTTTGAGAAATTTCATTGATTTTGGGGTTTAATCCGTTGTTTATGATGTTATTTTGGTGATTTTATTACACGAATAAGTCTGTAGGATGTTTTCGAGGTTGTGTGCACATTTGGTTTGGAGTTCCGATGGCTCGGGTGAGTTTCGGGTAGGTTTCAGGATGTTTTAGGCTTAAAACAGGGTTGTTGCAGGTTTAGAGAAGTGCAGATCTCTGAACTCGCCAGTGCGGTCCGCGGTCCTCTTTGTGCGGTCCGCGGAAGGACCTTCGCGGCCTCGTTCATTTTGTGCGGTCCGCGGTAGGGCCTTCGCGGCCGCGGTTCATTTTGTGCGGTCCGCGGTAGGGCCTTTGCGGCCGCAGTTCCCTTTTGTGCGGTCCGCGGTGGGGGCCTGAGGGGGTATATTTAAACGGGATTTTTAGTTATTTTTTATTTTTGAAAACCCTAAAAGCATAAGAGGCGATTTTCCAAATACTCTTTCTTCTCCAAAATATTAGTAAGTGATTTCTAACTCATTTTCTTTAACCCTAAACTTCTTTTTACAAGATTTCATCCTAGAATCTAAGGTTTTCATGGTGGAATTGGGAATTTTGTGTAAAACCTAAGAATATTGAAATTTGGGGATTTAGACCTCAAATTGAGGTCGGATTCCAAAACCATTTATATATCCGGGCTCGGGGGTGAATGGGTAATCGGGTTTTGGTTCGAATTTCGAGTTTGAACTGAGCGAGCTCGGGGTCGATTTTTGACTTTTTGGGGAAAACTTTAGAAAACTCATTTCCATGCATTAGAATTGATTCATTTAGCATTTATTGATATAGTTAAGTAACTTGTGGCTAGATACGAGCGAGTTGGTGGTGGAATCAAGAGGTAAAGCGGTAGTTGAGGCTTGGATTTTGATCGTGGAAGTCGAGATAAGTATCTAGCCTAATCTTGTGTGGGGGAACACCCCTTAGGATTGAGTCTTCCTTGCTGGTTGTAGCTCGTGTGTGCGAGGTGGCGAGTGTGTACATAGACTTATTTGCAAATAGGTTGGCCTTTAGGATCCGTAGGTTCTTGTAGCACTTGTGTATGAATTGTAATTGTTATATTTGAGTCCTTAATTGCTAATTTCATCCTTTCCTGCTTAAATTAGAATTTCTTGCTTTTGGATTTCTTCGTTGACTATTTGATCTTAATTGATGTAACGACCTAGTCGGTCGTTACATACATTATTTTCACTATTTATGCCTTGTCATAGCTCGCTTAGACTGTTCATGATGTGTTAGAGTTGGTTAGTTCGGGTTCGGAGTGGTTATAGAAAGAATCGAGACACTTAGTCTCTAAAATGGCCTTAGAGTTGAAAAAGTCAACCGGGATTTGACTTATTGGTAAACGACCTCGGAATGCGGATTTTATGGCTCGGATAGCTTCGTTAGGTGTTTTGGGACTTAGGAGTGTGTTCGGAATATTTTTGTGATGTCCGGTGTAGAATTAGGCTTGAATTGGCGAAAGTTAGTTTTTGGTGATTTCCGGTTGGCAGTGAAAAATATGCTATCGGGGTCGGAATGGAATTCCGACAGTTGAAACATGTTTGTAATGTCATTATGGATATGTCTGCAAAATTTCAGTTCAATCGGAGTTGTTTTGGGTAGTTTCAGCGTCATTGGTGGAATTTAGAAAGTTGGAAGTTCATAGGCTTGAATTCGAGGGTTTTTTGGAGTTTTGATGTTGTTTTTCATGTTTCGAAGGCTCGATTAAGTTTGAATAATCATTTAGGATGTGTTGGTATATTTTGTTGAGGTCCCGAGGGCCTCAGGTGAGTTTTGGGTGGTCAACGGACTTAGTTCGGAATAAGGAATGCTATAGATTTTTCTGGTGTTTTTCTCCTGGTTTTCTCTTACGCGATCGCGTAGGTATTCCTGCGACCGCTTAGGCTTAGCTGAGTGGGGGTTGAAATTTGTTCTTCGCGATCGCAGTAAAGGGTTCGCGATCGCGTTGGTGTGGGAGGTTGTTCTCCGCGATCGCTTGGTCAAGGTCGCGATCGCGTGGGCTAGGGAGAGTGTGCAGTGTGATCGCGTGGAGGAGTCTGCGATCGCATAAGGTGAAGGGCGCGTGAGGCTAGGGGCCAGTGGTTCTCCGTGATCGCGTGGTGGAGGATGCGATCGCAGAAGGCTGTGGGGTGGAGGTTCGCGGTCGCATGGAATATTCCGCGATCGCGTAGGGTCACTGAGGAGCCGTTAGATTTTACTCTCCGCGATCGCGACTGGATGTCCGCGACCGCATAGAAGGAATCACTGGGCAGAAAAGTTTAAGTTCAAAAACGAGGGTTTTTAGCCATATCTCAAAACACCATTAGAGAGCTCCGGAGAAGGAGGTTTTTGGAGAGATTTTTAGTGGGAATCTTGTGGTAAGTGTTCTTCAATCACTTTTAGTCTAATTTCACGAATTAGTATTGATTTTTATCATGTAAATTGAGGAATCAAAGTGGAAATTGGGGGGAAAATGGGAAGAAAAGTTTGGAAATTCTTTTGATGATTTGAATGGGCATTTGGGGTCGGATTTTGATAAATTTAATATGGGTAGACTCGGGGAAGGACAAGAATTCCAGTTTTGTAAATTTTATCGACTTCCGAGACGTGGGTCTGTGGGTCGGGTTTTGACCAATTTTGGGATTTTTGAATATTTTTAATAAATTTGATTGTTGGTAGATTTGGAGCACTCGGAGGCCGAATTTAGAGGCAAGGGCACTGCAGAGTAGTATTTTAGCCGGTTTTGAGGTAAGTAACGCTTCCAAACTTGGAACTGAGGGTTCAAAACCCTAAATTATCTGATATTTGATGTTAATTAAGGTGACGCCCTTGCCAAGTGACGGGCATGCGGGCGTACACCGAATATTTGTGGCCTGGCTCATCCCATGGCACTGCCTAATGGCCAATTCAGGCAGATACTTGTACTGTGAAGGTTGCATTTACCTTGAACGTATTAGAAATCATGTTGAGTATAAATGTTAAGACTTCACGCCGATATCTTCATACCAGAATGGTCGATTGTTGTTGTCTCTATATGCGATTATTTGGTTTCATGTACTCAGTCCTGTTATAGCATATGTTTTATGCCTCAGTCTCAAAAGTTGCTAGTTTATTTCGATATTATCATTGTTTAGGGCTGATTGTTCTATTTGAGAGCTTTGTGAGTGCGATTGGAAAGTATTGACTGAGTGAGGCTTGGAGCTTGGTTTTGAGACAGTGATGAGGTCGGACTGCATACCGCAACGATCCTTGAATCATGCCTTCGTTGGCTTGATATAGTGCTTGGGCTTATAGGAGCCCCTCCGGAGTCTTTATACCCCCAGTGAGCGCACAGATATTGAGGGATGGATTTTCCCTAGGCACGGATCTTGCCTAAAGTTATTGATATATATTGAGGGATGGATCGTCCCTGGACATGGATCTTGTCTGAGTGATATATTCCGGAGATGGATATTTTCTGTGGGCTGGACTGGCCTTTTCCTCAGTACTCGGTGACTACGTCACTTGGGTTTATGCATAATCTGGGATGGACCTTCCCTGGGCCTGAAGGCCAATTCCAGTACTGAGTGGACTTACTTGTGAGAGTAGGGATACTGCGTACATCTTATTTATGATTCTTTATGATCATATGCTGGTATGTTGAGTTTACAGACATAGTTTGGTGCATCTCTCTTATTTTTCTGCCATATTACTGTCATGTTCAAGATATATATACTGTTGTTCATAAACATCGGAGGTTTAGTCCGTCACTACCTCTCAGCCCATAGTTTGGTTTCGTTACTACTGAGTTGGTGTACTCACGTTACCCCCTGCACCTTGTGTGCAGATTCAAGTACACCGGGACTTGGCTCTGGTCATTGAGTAGCGGCAGTTTCCATCAGAGTTGTCGAGGTAGCAGCTGGCGTCTGTGATCTCATCATCTCTTCCCTATTCTACCTGTTGTTATTTATTTTTCATACTATGTTGTTCATTCCTCTTTTAGTTACATTATGTATTAGCATCTCATGACTATGTGACACTGGATCCGGGATTGTAGGATTTGGGTTTTGGTTTCACAAATTGTTTTCAAATTCAGATTGATTATTATTAGTATTGACTTTAGACTTGTTAAAAATGGTATTTTTTGTGATAATCGGGTCTAGATTAGCTATAAACAGGTGGCCAGCCTGGTTCCACAACAGGCGCCATCACGACTCTGAAATTGTGTCGTGACAAGTTGGTATCAGAGCTCTAGGTTGAATAGGTCTCACCAGTCATGAGCAGGTTTAGTAGAGTCTTGCGGATCGGTACGGAGACGTCTGTACTTATCTTCGAGAGGCTACAGAACCCTTAGTAAAATTCCACATTTCTTTTAAATTCCGTTGTGCGACTCTGTTGAATTCTGGAACTAAACTTCTGTTGTTTTCATTCTCTCACAAATGGTGAGGACTCGTGCTACCGATAGTGGTGATCAGACACCAGCGGGACCATCCAGAGGTCGAGGCCATGGTCGAGGCCGTGGCAGAGGGAGGGGTGCAGCCCGCACAGCAGCCGGGGCAGCACTTATGGACCCTCTCATTGCCCAAGATTAGGTCCCCACAGCTGAGATTCCAGCGGGGCAGGCTCAGGCACCAACAGTGCCCATTGTGATACCGGGTCTTCAGGAGACCCTGGACCCGATTTTGACGGTGTGCACCAGCTTGGCACAGGCCGTCGCTATGTCCACTACTGCCACTACTTCTCAGGCCGAGGGAGGCATTCAGACTCCAACTGCCCGGACACCTGAGCAGGTCACCCAGGAACTTTAGACACCTGGGGCAGTTCCAGTGTAACCAATCGCTCCGGTACAGGATTATGTGGTCCCAACTTTAGCTGATGATGAGCAACGTAGGTTGGAGAGGTTCAGCAGACTCCAGCCTCCGAATTTCAGTGGTACAGAGGGCGAGGATGCCCAGGCCTTCTTGGACAAGTGTCAGAGGATACTACGCACATCAGGGATATTAGAGGCCAGTGGGGTCCCATTTACTACCTTCCAGTTTTTAGGAGATGCACTTGCTTGGTGGGAGGCCTATGAGAGGCGTAGACCCGCTGATGCAGCGCCCCTTACATGGCACCAATTCTCCATTCTCTTTTTGGAGAAGTATATACCGAAGTCCCGCAGAGGAGATGCGCAGAGAGTTCGAGCAGTTGCGTCAGGGAGACATGACCGTGACGTAGTATGAGATGAGGTTCTCTAAGTTAGCCCGTCATGCCATCTGGATAGTCCCCACAGACAGAGAGAGGATCCGGAGGTTTGTTGATGGTCTCACTTACCAGCTACAGATTTTTCGTACCAGGGAGAGGGTATCTGGAGCTTCTTTTGAGGAGGTAGTTGACATAGCCAGGGAGATTAAGTCTGTGCGCCGCCAGGAGCGTGTTGAGAGAGAGGCCAATAGGCCTCGAGGATCTGGTAGTTATAATGGTGTTCACTCGGGATGTCAGTCTCAGCACAGCAGAGGCCGTCCATTCAGGCCTCCTCAGCCAGCCCATCCAGTTTACAGTGGTGCTTCATCAGGACATGGTCCCCGTAGCTCCCATCCGGGCCGTTCATCATTCAGTGCACTTCCGACCCAGAGCTCATCCCGGCCACCATCAGTTCAGGGTTCTTCATCACATGGCTCTTCTAGCAGCTACTCTGGTTCCAGGGATTCCCTTCAGTCCCCATCGTCATTTTCTGAGAGGGGTTGCTTCGAGTGTGGGGATCCGGGTCACATCAAGAGGTATTGTCCCAGTCTTTCTGGTAGTTCTTATCAGCATAAGAGCCAGCCTCCAGCTTCAGCACCAGTTTCTACACCACCCGCTCAGGCAGCAAGGGGTGGATGCCAACCAGTCAGAGGCCGCCCTAGAGGGGGAGGTCGATTAGGGGAGGGACAGGCCCGCTTTGTCACGACCCAATTTCGGAGTCGTGATGGCGCATGTCGTGAAACCAGGCCAGCCACCTATTGTAACTAATCCTGAACCGTTTATTAAGTAAATTACCATTTCTCAACTGCCTGAAGTCAAATATAATAAAGATCTGTGTTTAAAAGAAACTTATGAAACCAAAAACCCAAAATCTACAACTCCCGGATCCGGTGTCACACAATCATGAGCTGCTAATACGTAATACAATCCGAAAAAAAGGATCAACATAGTCTGAAAGTAAGTACGACAGGTAGAAGAGAAAGAGATGACGAGATCACGGTCGCCAGCTGCTACCTCGTCAACTCTGATGAAACTGCTGCTACTCACTGTCCAGAGCTGAATCTCGGTGTACCTGGATCTGCACACAAGGTGCAGGGGGTAACGTGAGTACACCAACTCAGTAATAACGAAACCAAACTACGGGCTGAGAGGTAGTGACAGACTAAACCTCCTATAATTTTAAACAACAGTATATAACTTGAACATGACAGTAATATATCAGAAAAAATAAACAAGATGCATCACTTTATGTCTGTAGCCTGCGTGCCCGCATGAATTCTTACAGAATCAAGAATAAGGTGAAATCAGTAATCAAACTCTCATAAGGTGGTCCACTCAGTACTAGAATCTGTCCTTCCGGCCCAAGGAAAATCCATCTCGGAATATATATATAAACACAGTGACATAGTCACTCAGTACTGAGGAAAAAGGCCAATCCCGCCCCACGGAGAAGATCCATCTCCGGAACGTAAACCCCACGGAGAAGATCCATCTCCAGAACATAAAACACCACGGAGAAGATCCATCTCCGGAACATAACATTCGGACAAGATCCATGTCCAGGGAAGATCCATCCCTAAATATCTGTGCGCTCACTGGGGGTGTAAAGACTCCGGAGGGGCTCCTATAAGCCCAAGCACTATATCAAGCCAACGAAGTCATGATTCAAGGATCCTTGCGGTGTGCAGTCCAATCTCGTAAATGTCTCAATACCAGGCTCTCGGCCTCACTCAGTCAATACCTTTTCCAGTCTTACTCATATGGCTTACAGATGTATAAATCAGCCCAAACAAATGATAAATATGCATAGAATTAACAATTTCTGAGACTGAGGCATGAAAATATACTATAACAGGACTGAGTACAGGGAAACAATAATCATAAACAAAGACAGCAATAATCGACCGTTCCGGTCTGAACATATCGGCGTAAAGCCTTAACATTTATACTCAGCATGATTCTATTGCGTTCAAGATAAACGCAACCTTCACAGTACCAATATCAACCTGAGATAACCATTAGGCAGTGCTGTGGGATGAGCCAGGCTACAAATATCCGGCATACGCTCGCATGCCCGTCACTTGGCAAATGCGTCACCTTAATTAATATCAAGTATCAGATAACATGGGGTTTCGAACCCTCAGTTCCAAGTTTGGAAGCGTTACTTACCTCAAAACTGGCTAAAACACTACTCCGTAGTGCCCTTGCCTCGAAATTCAGCCTCCGAGCGCTCCAAATCTACCAACAATCAAATGTATATCATTATTACATGTTAGGGGATGAATCCCTATCAAATCCTATCAAGAATACTCAAAATCGCGAAATTGATCAAACTCGGCCCCCTGGGACCATGTCTCGGAACCCGATAAAATTTACACTACAAGAAACTTCGTCCTCCCACGAGTCCATACATACAAAGAACACAGAAATCGGAGTCCAAATGACCTCTCAAATCCCCATTTTAAAGCCCTCTTAAATCCCAAGCCCTAACTACCCATTTCCACTGATTTTCCCCAAATTTTCCATCATTAATCCGATATTTAATCATGCATTAACGAGTTTAGAGTCCAAAAATCTTACCTCCACGAAGAACTATTGAATTCCCTCTTCAAAAAACCCTTCAAAAGCTTCAAATCCGGATAAAATATTGAGAAAAATGGTTACCATTCGTGAAGGCTGGTTTTTATACTTACTGCACAATGATTTCGCACCTGCGATCACTTACTCGCACCTGCGGCTTCGCAGGTGCGATGCTCCTTCCGCACCTACGATCTCCCCTGGGGTCTCCCTATTCCGCACCTGCGACATCGCAGGTGCGACAAATTCCTCGCACATGTGGACCACTCCTCACTCAGTCAAATCTCGCACCAGCGGAGCTCAGTCTGCTCCTGCGGAACCACACCTGCGGCTCCTTTTCCGCATGTGCGAAAACACCAGCAACAACAACCTGTAGATTTACCAAAGACCCTCCAAACATCTCGATAACCACCCAAAACCATTCCGAGCCCCTTGGGACCCCAACCAAACATACCACTGCATCATATATGACCATTCAAACTTAGTCGAGCCTTCGAAACACCAAAAATAACATCAAAACTCCAAAAACTCATCGAATTCAAGCATATGAACATTGAAATTTCTAAATTCCAGCAACGATGCCGAAGCTACCCATAACAACTCCGATTGACCTGAAAATTTGCAGACACATCCAAAATGACATTATGAACCTGTTCCAACTGTCGGAATTCCATTTCGACCCCTATGGCCTATTTCCCACTGCCGACCGGAAATCGCCAAAACTAATTTTCGCCAATTCAAGCCTAATTCTACACCGGACATCACAAAAATATTTCGAACACACTCCTAAGTCCCAAATCACCTAACGAAGCTATACGATCCATAAAAGCTGCATTCTGAGGTCATTTACCAATAAGTCAACTCTGAGTTGACTTTTGCAACTCTAAGGCTACTTTTAGAGACTAAGAGACTCAATTCCTTCTATAACCACTCCAAACCCGAGCTAACCAATTCTAATTCATCATGAACAGTCTAACCAATCTACAACAAGGCAGAAACAGAGAAAATAATGCATGTTCTACGTAATGACCGGCTGAGTCATTACATTCTCCCCCTTTTAAACAAACGTTCGTCGTCGAACGGGTCTAGAAATATACATGGAGTCTCAAACAAGTGAGGATATCTGCTCCGCATCTCCCGCTCGGTCCCGCAAGTAGCCTCCTCCACTGGCTGACCTCTCCACTGCACCTTCACTGAAGCTATCTCTTTTGACCTCAACTTTCTGACCTCGCGAGCCAAAATAGCAACTGGTTCAACCTCATATGACATATCACCCTCGAGTTGAACTGTACTGAAGTCTAAGACATGAGACGGGTCACCAACATAATTCCGTAGCATCGACACATGGAATACTGGATGCACACTCGATAGCCTAGGCGGCAAGGCAAGTCTGTAAGCCACCTCCCCAACCTTCTGAAGCACCTCAAAAGGACCAATGAACATGGGACTAAGCTTTACCCTCTTCCCGAACCTCATGACACCCTTCATGGGTGATAGCTTCAATAGTACCTTATCACCCTCCATGAAAGACACGTCCCGAACCTTCCGGTCTGCATAGCTCTTCTGTCTGGACTGAGCCGTGCGAAGTCGCTCCTGAATCAACTTCACCCTTTCTAATGCATCCTAAACCAAATCTGGGGCCTAACAACCTAGTCTCACCGAGCTCAAACCAACCAATCGGAGATCTACACCTCCTACCATATAAAGCTTCATACGGCGCCATCTGAATACTAGACTGGTAGTTGTTGTAATATATGCAAACTTTGCTAGTGCAGAAACTGATCTCATGAACCACCAAAATCAATCACACAAGCACGCAACATGTCCTCTAAGATCTGAATAGTCCGCTCTGACTGCCCGTCGGTCTGGGGATGAAATGATGTGCTCATCTCTACCTGAGTACCCATACCTCTCTGCAAAGCCCTCCAAAATTGGGATGTGAACTGAGTGCCTCTGTCGGAAATAATAGAAACTAGGACCCCATGCAATCGGACAATCTCCCAGATGTAAATACCAGCTAGCCTCTCCGAAGTATAAGTAGTACTGACAGGAATGAAGTGCGCAGACTTGGTCAGTCGATCCACGATAACCCAAATAGCATCAAATCCCTTCGATTCCGTGGAAGCCCAACTACAAAGTCCATGGTGATTCGCTCCCACTTCCACTCCGGAATAACCATCTCCTGAAGCAATCAGCCCGGTCTTTGGTGCTCATACTTGACCTGCTGGCAGTTGAGACACTGTGCTACATACTCAACAATATCCCTCTTCATCCGCCTCCACCAATACTGCTGCCTCAAATCCTGATACATCTTCGCGGCACCCAGATGAATGGAGTACCGCGAGCTATGGGCCTCTGCTAATATCATCTCTCTAAGTCCATCTACATCGGGCACACAAATACGGCCGTGCATCCTCATAACCTCGTCATCACCAATAGTCACATCCCTGACATCACCTCGATGGACCTTATCCTGAAGAACTAGCAAGTGACGGTCATCATACTGACGTGCTCTAATCTGATCATAGAAAGAAGACCGGGAAGCCATGCTAGCTACTATCTGTGGAGGCTCTGACAAATCCAATCTCACAAGCTGCCCTGCTAAGGCCTGAACATCACGTGCTAAGGGTCTCTCTGCTGCTGAAAGATAGGCCAAACTCCCCAAACTCCCTGCTCGGCGACTCAGGGCGTCGGCCATCACATTAGCCTTCCCCGGATGATATAGAATGGTGAGGTCATAATCCTTGAGAAGCTCCAACCATCTCCTCTGACGCAAATTCAAATCCTTCTGCCTCAGCAGATAATGTAAAATGCGATGGTCGGTAAAAATTTCACACTGAACCACATATAAATAGTGACGCCAAATCTTCAAAGCATGAACAATGGCAGCTAGCTCAAGATCGTGAACTGGATAATTCTTCTCGTGCACCTTCAACTGTCTGGACGCGTAGGCAATCACCCTACCGTCCTGCATCAAAACCGCTCCTAAGCTAACCCTAGAAGCATCACAATAGACTGTGAAAGAACCTGAACCAGTAGGTAAAACTAAATCCGGAGTTGTGGTCAAAGCTGACTTGAGCTGCTGAAAGCTTTCCTCACACTCATCGGACCATCTGAATGGAGCACCCTTCTGTGTCAATCTGGTCAGTGGTGAAGCAATAGAAGAGAATCCCTCCACAAAACGATGATAATAACTCTCCAACCCA
This sequence comes from Nicotiana undulata, assembly GCA_005239495.1. NCBI lineage: Eukaryota > Viridiplantae > Streptophyta > Magnoliopsida > Solanales > Solanaceae > Nicotiana > Nicotiana undulata. The sequence continues at coordinate 42,859 of ML288237.1, forward strand.
AGGAAACTCCTAATCTCTGTAGCTGAGGACGGTCTGGGCCAACTCTGCACCACCTCTATCTTCTTCGGATCAACTTGAATACCCTCACTAGACACCACGTGACCCAAGAAAGCTACCAAACCAAGCCAAAACTCACACTTGGAGAACTTTGCATAAAGGTTCTCCTCCCTCAACTTCTGCAACACAACCCTCAAATGCTGAGCGTGCTCCTCCTGGCTACGAGAATACACCAGATGTCATCAATGAATACAATAATGAATGAATCAAGGTAAGGCTGAAATACGTTGTTCATCAAGTGCATGAATGCGGTTGGGGAATTGGTCAGCCCAAAAGACATAACCAAGAACTCATGGTGACCATATCTGGTCCTGAAAGCAGTCTTCAAAATATCATAACCCCGAATCTTTAACTGGTGATACCCCGACCTCAAGTCAATCTTAGAGAACACCTTAGCTCCCTGAAGCTGACCAAATAGGTCATCAATGCGAGGCAAGGGATACCGGTTTTTCACCATAACCTTATTCAGCTGCCTATAGTCAATGCACATGCGCATAGAACCATCCTTCTTCTTCACGAACAACACCGGCACAGCACTAGGCCGAATGAACCCCTTATCAAGGAGTTCCTGAAGTTGCTCCTTCAATTCCTTCAACTCTGCTGGGGCCATGCGGTAAGGCGGAATAGAGATAGGCTGGGTATCTCGTGACAAGTCAATACCAAAGTCAATGTCCCTGTCAGGTGGCATGCCTGGTAGGTCTGCAGGGAAAACGTCCGGAAACTCATGGACCACAGGAACAGAATCAATAGAAGGAGTCTCACTACCAACATCCCTCACAAAGGCCAGGTAAGACTCACATCCCTTCCCAATCATACGCTGAGCCTTCAGAAAGGAAATCACCTTGCTAGGCACATACTCCACCGAACCCTTCCACTCAATCCTCGGCAATCTGGGCATAACTAAGGTCACGGTCATGGCGTGACAGTTAAGAACAGCATGGCATGGAGATAGACAATCCATGCCCAAAATCACATCGAAGTCAACCATGCTAAGCAATAATATATCTGCTCGGGCCTCCAGACCCCCAATAGATATAACACAAGACCAGTACACCTGGTCCACCATAATAGTATCCCCCACTGGAGTCGACACACGAACAGATGGAATCAAAGACTCACGGGGCATAACCAAGAAATGTGCAAAGTATGATGAAACATATGAATACGTGGAACCAGGATCAAATAATACCGAAGCATCCAGGTGACAGACTGAGATAATACCTGTAATCACTGCATCTGAAGCTATGGCATCTGGTCTGGCCGAAAGTGCATAGAAACGGTCATGTCCTCCACCTGATCGACCTCCCCCTCGAGGGAGGCCTCTGACTGCCTGACCCCCACCCCTGTCTGCTTGAGCGGGTGGTGTAGAAACTGGTGCTAAAGCTGGAGGCTGGCTCCTCTGATGATAAGAACTACTAGAAAGGTAGGGACAATACCTCTTGATGTGACCTATATCCCGACACTCGAAACAACCCCTCTCAGCATATGACGGTGGGGACTGAAGAGGGCCCCTAGAACCAGAGCGGTTGCTAGAAGAGCCATGTGCTGAAGAACCCTGAACTGACTGTGGCTGGGATGAGCTCTGGGCTGGAAGTGCACCGAATGATGAACGGCCCGGATGAGAGCTACGATGACCATGTCCTGATAAAGCACCACTGTAAACTGGACGAGCTGGTTGAGGAGGTCTGAGTGGACGACCTCTGCTATACTGACTCTAACCTCCCGAGTGAACACCACCATAACTGCCAGATCCTTGATGCCTCTTGGCCTCCCTCTCAACCCGCTCCTGGCGGCGCACTGATTCAATCTCCCTGGCTATGTCAACTACCTCCTCAAAAGACGCCCCGGACACCCTCTCCTTGGTCAAAAAGATCCGTAACTGATAAGTAAGACCATCAACAAACCTCCGGATCCTCTCTCTGTTTGTGGGAACTAGCCAGATAGAATGACGGGCTAACTCAGAGAACATCATCTCATACTGCGTCACGGTCATGTCTCTCTCTGTCAGTGCTCCTGGCGGCGCACTGATTCAATCTCCCTGGCTATGTCAACTACCTCCTCAAAAGAAGCCCCGGACACCCTCTCCTTGGTCAAAAATATCCGTAACTGATAAGTAAGACCATCAACAAACCTCTGGATCCTCTCTCTGTTTGTGGGAACTAGCCAGATGGCATGACGGGCTAACTCAGAGAACCTCATCTCATACTGCGTCACAGTCATGTCTCCCTAACGTAACTGCTCGAACTCTCTGTGCAGCTCCTCACTGCGGGATTGTGGTATATACTTCTCCAAGAAGAGAATGGAGAACTAGTGCCATGTAAGGGGCGCTGCATCAGCGGGTCTACGCCTCTCATAGGCTCCCACCAAGCAAGTGCAGCTCCTGAAAACTGGAATGTGGTAAATGGAACCCCACTAGCCTCTAATATCTCTGTTGTGCGTAGAATCCTCTAACACTTGTCCAAGAAGGCCTGGGCATCCTCGCCCTCTGTGCCACTGAAAGTCAGAGGATGGAGTCTGCTAAACCTCTCCAACCTACGCTGCTCATCATCAGTTAAAGCTGGGACCACATAATCCTGTACCGGGGCAATTTGCTTCACTAGAGCTACCCCAGGTGTCTGAAGTCCCTGGGTGATCTGCTTAGATGTCCGGGCAGCTGGAGTCTGAATGCCTCCCCCGGACTGAGAAGTAGTAGCAGTAGTGGACAAAGCGACGGCTTGTGCCAAGCTGGTGCACACCGTCAAAATTTGAGCTAGGGTCTCCTGAAGCCCCAGAATCACAATGGGAACTGCTGGTGCCTGAGCCTTCCCCGCTGGAATCTCAGCTGCGGGGGCCTGATCTTGAACAATGGGAGGGTCCACAGGTGCTGTCCCGACTGCTGTATGGGATGCACCCCTCCCTCTTCCACGGCCGCGGCCACGACCTCGGCCTCTAACTGGTCCTGCTGGTTTCTAATCACCACTACCAGTAGCACGAGTCCTCACCATCTGTGAGAGAATGAAAACAACAGAAGTTTAGTTCCTGAGTTCAACAAAGTCGCACGACAGAATCCAAAGAAGTGGAATTTTCCTAAGGGTTCTGTAGCCTCTCGAAGATAAGTACAGACATCTCCGTACCGATCCGCAAGACTCTACTAAACCTGCTCATGACTGGTGAGACCTATTCAACGTAGCGCTCTGATACCAACTTGTCACGACCCAATTTCGGAGTCGTGATGGCGCCTGTCGTGAAACCAGGCTAGCCACCTATTGTAACTAATCCTGAACCGTTTATTAAGGAAATTACCATTTCTCAACTGCCTGAAGTCAAATATAATAAAAATCTGTGTTTAAAAGAAACTTATGAAACCAAAAACCCAAAATCTACAACTCCCGGATCCGGTGTCACACAACCATGAGCTACTAATACATAATACAATCAGAAAAAATGACCAACATAGTCTGAAAGTAAGTACGACAGGTAGAAGAGAAAGAGATGACGAGATCACGGTCGCCAGCTGCTACCTCGTCAACTCTGATGAAACTGCTGCTACTCACTGTCCAGAGCTGAATCTCGGTGTACCTGGATCTGCACACAAGATGCAGGGGGTAACGTGAGTACACCAACTCAGTAGTAACGAAACCAAACTACGGGATGAGAGGTATTGACGGACTAAACCTCCTATAAATTTAAACAACAGTATATAACTTGAACATGACAGTAATATATCATAAAAATAAACAAGATGCATCACTTTATGTCTGAAGCCTGCATGCCCGCATGAATTCTTACAGAATCAAGAATAAGGTAAAATCAGTAATCAAACTCTCATAAGGTGGTCCACTCAGTACTAGAATCTGGCCTACGGCCCAGGGAAAATCCATCCCGGAATATATATATATAAACACAGTGACATAGTCACTCAGTATTGAGGGAAAAGGCCAATCCAGCCCCACGGAGAAGATCCATCTCCCGAACGTAAACCCCACGGAGAAGATCCATCTCCGGAACGTAAACCCCATGGAGAAGATCCATCTCTGGAACATAAAACACCACGGAAAAGATCCATCTCCGGAACATAACATTCGGACAAGATTCATGTCCAGGGAAGATCCATCCCTAAATATTTGTGCGCTCACTGGGGGTGTAAAGACTCCGGAGGGGCTCCTATAAGCCCAAGCGCTATATCAAGCCAACGAAGGCATGATTCAAGGATCGATGCGGTGTGCAGTCCAATCTCGTAACTGTCTCAATACCAGGCTCTCGGCCTCACTCAGTCAATACCTTTTCCAGTCTTACTCATATGGCTCACAGATGTATAAATCAGCCCAAACAATGATAAATATGCATGAAATTAACAATTTCTGAGACTGAGGCATGAAAATATACAATAACAGGACTGAGTACAAGGAAACAATAATCATAAACAGAGACAGCAATAATCAACCGTTCCGGTCTGAACATATCGGCGTAAAGCCTTAACATTTATACTCAGCATGATTCTATTGCGTTCAAGGTAAACGCAACCTTCACAGTACCAATATCAACCTAAGATAACCATTAGACTGTGCCGTGGGATGGGCCAGGCTACAAATATCCGGCGTACGCTCGCATGCCTGTCACTTGGCAAATGCGTCACCTTAATTAATATCAAGTATCAGATAACTTGGGGTTTCGAACCCTCAGTTCCAAGTTTGGAAGCGTTTCTTATCTCAAAACCGGCTAAAACACTACTCTGCAGTGCCCTTGCCTCGAAATTCAGCCTCCGAGCGCTCCAAATCTACCAACAATCAAATGTATATCATTATTACATGCTAAGGGTTGAATCCCAATCAAATCCTATCAAATATACTCAAAATCCCGAAATTGATCAAACCCGGCCCCTCGGGCCCACATCTCAGAACCCGATAAAATTTACACTACAAGAAACTTCGTCCTCCCACGAGTCCATACATACAAAGAACACAGAAATCGAAGTCCAAATGACCCCTCAAATCCCCATTTCAAAGCCCTCTTAAATCCCAAGCCCTAACTACCCATTTCCACTGATTTCCCCCAAATTTTCCATCATTAATCCGACCTTTAATCATGCATTAACGAGTTTAGAGTCCAGAAATCTTACCTCCACGAAGAACTATTGAATTCCCTCTTCAAAAAATCCTTCAAAAGCTTCAAATCCGGATAAAATATTGAGAAAAATGGTTACCATTCGCGAAGGCTGGTTTTTATACTTACTGCACAGTGATTTCGCACCTGCGATCACTTACTCGCACCTGCGTCTTCGCAGGTGCGATGCTTCTCCCGCACCTGTGGCTTCGCAGGTGCGATGCTCCTTCCGCACCTACGATCTCCCCTGGGGTCTCCCAATTCCGCACCTGCGACATCGCAGGTGCGGCAAATTCCTCGCACCTGCGGACCACTTCTCACTCAGTCAAATATCGCACCTGCGGAGTCTAGTCCGCTCCTGCGGAACCGCACCTGCGGCTTCTTTTCCGCAGGTGCGAAAACACCAGCAACAACAACCTGCAGATTTACCAAAGTCCCTTCAAACATCCCGTTAACCACCCAAAACCATCCCGAGCCCCTCGGGACCCCAACCAAACATACCAATGCATAATATATGACCATTCAAACTTAGTCGAGCCTTCGAAACACCAAAAATAACATCAAAACTCCAAAAACCCATCGAATTTCTAAATTCGACCAACGATGCGGAAATTACCCAAAACAACTCCGATTGACCTCAAAATATGCAGACATATCCAAAATGACATTACAAACCTGTTCCAACTATCTGAATTCCATTCCTACCCCGATGGCCTATTTTCCACTACCGATCGGAAATCGCCAAAACTAATTTTCGCCAATTCAAGCCTAATTCTACACCGGACATCACAAAAATGTTCCGAACACACTCCTAAGTTCCAAATCACCTAACAAAGCTATCTGAGACATAAACTCCGTATTCCGAGGTCATTTACCAATAAGTCAACTCCAGGTTGACTTATCCAACTCTAAGGCTACTTTTAGAGACTAAGAGACTCAATTCCTTATATAACCACTCCAAACCCGAGCTAACCAATTCTAATTCATCATGAAAAGTCTAACCAATATACAACAAGGCATAAACAGAGAAAATAATGCATGTTCTACGTAACGACCGGCTGGGTCGTTACACGTTTCTATGCACTTCAGGCCAGATCAGATGCCATAGCTTCATATGCAGTGATTACAGGTATTATCTCAGTCTACCACCGAGATGCTTCAGTATTATTTGATCCTAGTTCTAGTTATTCATATGTTTCATCATACTTTGCACATTTCTTGGATACGCCCCGTGAGTGTTTGATTTCATCTGTTCATATGTCAACTCCGGTGGGGGATACTGTTGCGGTGGACCGGGTGTACCGGTCTTGTGTCATATCTATTGGGGGTCTGGAAACCCGGGAAGATCTATTATTGCTTAGCATGGTTGACTTCGATGTGATTTTGGGCATGGATTGGCTATCTCCATGCCATGTTGTTCTTGACTGTCACGCCAAGACCGTGACCTTAGCTATGCCCAAATTGCTGAGGATTGAGTGGAGAGGTTCGGTGGAGTATGTGCCTAGTAGGGTGATTTCCTTTTTGAGGTCTCAACGTATGATTGGGAAGGGATGTGAGTCTTATCTGGCCTTTGTGAGGGATGTTAGTGGCGAGACTCATTCTATTGATTTTGTCCCTGTGGTCCGTGAGTTCCCGGACGTTTTCCCTGCAGACCTGCCAGGCATGCCACCTGACAGGGACATTGATTTTGGTATTGATTTGTTACCAGAAACCCAACCTATCTCTATCCCACCTTGCCGCATGGCCCAAGCAGAGTTGAAAGAATTGAAAGAGCAGCTTCAGGAACTCCTAGATAAGGGGTTCATTTGACCTCGTGTGTAACCTTGGGGTGCACATGTGTTGTTCGTGAAGAAGAAGGATGGGTCCATGCGCATGTGTATTGACTATAGGCAGCTGAACAAGGTTATAGTGAAGAACAGGTATCCTTTGCCTCGTATTGATGACTTGTTTGATCATCTTCAGGGATCTAGGATGTTCTCCAAGATTAACTTGAGGTCTGGGTACCATCAACTGAAGATTCGGGATTCTGATATTCCGAAGACTACTTTCAGGACCAGATATGGTCATTACGAGTTTCTGGTTATGTCATTTGGGTTGACAAATGCCCCCCGCGTTCATGCATTTGATGAACAACGTGTTTCAGCCTTACCTTGATTCATTCATCATTGTGTTCATTGATGACATCCTGGTGTATTCTCGTAGCTAGGAGGAGCACGCTCAGCATTTGAGGGTTGTGCTGCAGAGGTTGAGGGAGGAGAACCATTATGCAAAGTTCTCCAAGTGTGAGTTTTGGCTTGGTTGAGTAGATTTCTTGGGACACGTGGTGTTTAGTGAGGGTATTCAGGTGGATCCGAAGAATATTGAGGCGGTGCAGAGTTGGCCCAGACTGTCCTCAGCTATAGAGATTAGGATTTTCCTTGGGTTGGAGGGTTATTACCGTCGCTTCGTGGAGGGATTTTCTTTTATTGCTTCACCACTGACCAGATTGACCCAGAAGGGGGCTTCATTCAGATGGTCTGATGAGTGTGAGGAGAGCTTTCAAAAGCTCAAGTCAACATTAACTACAACTCTGGTATTGGTCTTGCCTACTGGTTTGGGTTCTTACACGGTTTATTGTGATGCTTCTAGAGTTGGCTTGGGAGCGGTGTTGATGCAGTACGGTAGGGTGATTGCCTACGCATCCAGACAATTGAAGGTGAACGAGAAGAATTACCTAGTGCACGATCTTGAGCTAGCTACCATTTTTCATACTTTAAAGATTTGGCGTCATTATTTGTATGGGGTGCAATGTGAGATTTTCACCGACCATCGCAGCTTGCAGTATTTGCTGAAGCAAAAGGATCTGAATTTATGTCAGAGGAGATGTTTGGAGCTCCTCAAGGATTATGACCTCAATATTCTATATCATCCGGGGAAGGCCAATGTAGTGGCCGATGCCCTAAGTCGCCGAGCAGGGAGTTTGGGGAGTCTAGCCTACCTTTCAGCAGCAGAGCGACCCTTGGCACTTGATGTTCAGGACTTAGCAGGGCAGCTTGTGAGATTGGATTTGTCAGAGCCTCCACGGGTATTAGCTAGCATGTCTTCCCAGTCTACTCTCTATGATCATATTAGAGCGCGCCAGTATGATGACCGACACTTGTTGGTTCTTCAGGACAGGGTCCGTCGAGGTGATGCCAGGAATGTGACTATTGGTGATGACTGGGTTATGAGGATGCAGGGCCGTATTTGTGTGCCCAATGTAGATGGGATTCGAGAGTTGATATTAGCAGAGGCCCATAGCTCGCGGTATTCCATCCATCCGGGTGCCGCGAAGAAGTACCAAGACCTGAGATAGTAGTATTAGTGGAGGCGGATGAAGAGAAATATTGTTGAGTATGTAGCACGGTGTCTCAACTGCCAGCAGGTCAAGTATGAGCACCAGAGACCCGGTGGATTGCTTCAGGAGTTAGTTATTCCGGAGTGGAAGTGGGAGCGGATCACCATGGACTTTGTAGTAGGGCTTCCACGGACTTCGAAGGGATTTGATGCTATTTGGTTCATTGTGGATCGACTGACCAAGTCCGCGCACTTCATCCGTGTCAGTACTACTTATACTTCGGAGAGGTTAGCCGATATCTACATCAGGGATATTGTCTGATTGCATGGAGTCCAAGTTTCTATCATTTCTGACAGAGGTAGTCAGTTCACATCTCAGTTTTGGAGGGCCGTGCAGAGAGGTATGGGTACTTGGGTAGAGTTGAGCACAACATTTCATCCTCAGACCGATAGGCAGTCAGAGCGTACTATTCAGATCTTGGAGGACATGGTGCGTGCCTGTGTGATCGATTTTGGTGGTTCATGAGATCAGTTCCTGCCACTAATGGAGTTTGCATACAATAACAACTACCAGCCCAGTATTCAGATGGCCCCATATGAGGCTTTATATGGTAGGAGGTGTAGATCTCCGGTTGGTTGGTTCGAGCCCGGTGAGGCTAAGCTATTAGGCACAGATTTGGTTCAGGATGTATTGGAGAAGGTGAAGTTGATTCAGGAGCGACTTCGCATGGCGCAGTCAAGGCAGAAGAGTTATGCGGACCGGAAGGTCCGGGATGTGTCTTATATGGAGGGTGACAAGGTACTGCTGAAGGTGTCACCCATGAAGGGTGTTATGAGGTTCGGGAAGATAGGAAAGCTGAGTCCCCGGTTCATTGGTCCTTTTGAGGTGCTTCACAAGGTTGGAGAGGTGGCTTATAGACTTGCCTTGCCACCCATCTTGTCTAGTGTTCATCCGGTATTCCATGTGTCGATGCTCCGGAAATATGTTGGTGACCCGTCTCATGTTTTGTACTTCAGCACAGTTCAGCTCGAGGATGATATGTCATATGAGGTGGAGCCAGTGGCTATTTTGGCTCGCGAGGTCAGAAAGTTGAGGTCCAAGGATATAGCTTCGGAGAAGGTTCGATGGAGAGGTTAGCCAGTGGCGAAAGCTACTTGGGAGACCTATCGGGATATGCGGAGCATATATCCCCACTTGTTTGAGACTCCAGGTATGTTTCTAGACCCGTTCGAGGATAAAAGTTTGTTTAAGAGAGGGAGAATGTAACAACCAGGTCGGTCGTTACATAGAACATATATTATTTTCACTGTTTCTGCCTTCTCATATCTTGGTTAGACTGTTCATGATGTGTTAGAGTTGGTTAGTTCGGGTTCGGAGTGGTTATAGAAAGAATCGAGACACTTCGTCTCTAAAAGTGGCCTTAGAGTTGGAAAAGTCAACCGGGAGTTGACTTATTGGTAAACAACCTCGAAATGCGTATTTTATGGCTCGGATAGCTTCGTTAGGTGTTTTGGGACTTAGGAGTGTGTTCGGAATATTTTTGTGATGTCCGGTGTAGAATTAGGCTTGAATTGGCGAATGTTAGTTTTTGGCGATTTCGGTTGGCAGTGGAAAATAGGCTATCGGGGTCAGAATGGAATTCTGATAGTTGGAACATGTTCGTAATGTCATTTTGGATATGTCTGCAAAATTTTGGGTCAATCGGAGTTGTTTTGGGTAGTTTCGGCGTCGTTGGTGGAATTTAGAAAGTTGGAAGTTCATAGGCTTGAATTCGATGGGGTTTTGGAGTTTTGATGTTGGTTTTGATGTTTCGAAGGCTCGATTAAGTTTGAATGATCATTTAGGATGTGTTGGTATATTTGGTTGAGGTCCCGAAGTCCTTGGGTGAGTTTTGGGTGGTCAACGGACTTAGTTCGAAATGAGGAATGCTGTAGATTTTTTTGGTGTTTTTCTCCTGGTTTTCTCTTACGCGATTGCGTAGGTATTCCTGCGATTGCATAGGCTTAGCTGAGTGGGTGTTGAAATTTGTTCTTCGCGATCGCGTTAAAGGGTTCGCGATCGCATTGCTGTGGGAGGTTGTTCTCCGCGATCGCTTGGTCAAGGTCGCGATCGCGTGGGCTGAGGAGAGTGTGCAGTGCGATCACGTGGAGGAGTCTGAGACCGCGTAAGGTTAAGGGCGCGTGAGGCTAGGGGCCAGTGGTTCTCCGCGATCGCGTGGTGGAGGATGCGATCGCAGAAGGCTGTGGGGTGGAGGTTCGCGGTCGCGTGGAATATTCCGCGATCGCGTAGGGTCACTGAGGAGCCGTTAGATTTTACTCTCCGCGATCCCGACTGGATGTCCGCGATCGCATAGAAGGAATCACTGGGCAGAAAAGTTTAAGTTGAAAAACGAGGATTTTAACCATATCTCAAAATACCATTGGAGAACTCGGGAGAAGGAGGTTTTTGAGAGATTTTCAGTGGGAATCTTGTGGTAAGTGTTCTTCAATCACTTTTAGTATAATTTCACGAATTAGTATTGATTTTTATCATGTAAATTGAGGGATCAAAGTGGAAATTGGGGGAAAATGGGAAGAAAAGTTTGAAACTTCTTTTGATGATTTGAATGGGCATTTGGGGTCGGATTTTGATAAATTTGATATGGGTAGACTCGGGGAAGGACAAGGATTCCAGTTTTGTAAATTTTATCGAATTCCGGGACGTGGGTCTGTGGGTCGGGTTTTGACCAATTTCGGGATTTTTGAATATTTTTAATAAATTTCGATCGGGTTCCATTCCTGGGCATATTATAATGATATAAATCTGATTGTTGGTAGATTTGGAGCACTCGGAGGCCGAATTTAGAGGCAAGGGCACTGCAGAGTAGTATTTTAGCCGGTTTTGAGGTAAGTAACGCTTCCAAACTTGGAACTGAGGGTTCAAAATCCCATATTATCTGATATTTGATGTTAATTAAGGTGACGCACTTGCCAAGTGACGGGCATGCGGGCGTACACCGAATATTTGTGGCCTGGCTCATCCCATGGCACTGCCTAATGGTCAATTCAGGCTGATACTTGTACTGTGAAGGTTGCATTTACCTTGAACGTATTAGAAATCATGTTAAGTATAAATGTTAAGGCTTCACGCCGATACTTGTACAGTCTCTATCTGCGATTATTTGCTTTCATGTACTCAGTCCTGTTATAGCATATGTTTCATGCCTCGGTCTCATAAGTTGCTAGTTTATTTCGATATTATCATTGTTTTGGACTAATTGTTCTATTTGAGAGCATTGTGAGTGCGACTGGAAAGTATTGTTTGAGTGAGGCTTGGAGCCTGGTTTTGAGATAGTGATGAGGTCGGACTGCATACCGCAGCGATCCTTGAATTATGCCTTCGTTGGCTTGATATAGCGCGTGGGCTTATAGGAGCCCCTCCGGAGTCTTTACACCCCCAGCGAGCGTACAAATATTGAGGGATGGATTTTCCCTGGGAATGGATCTTGCCTGAAGTTATTGATATATATTGAGGGATGGATCGTCCCTGGACATGGATCTTGTCCGAGTGATATGTTCCGGGGATGGATCTTCTCCGTGGGGCTGGACTGGCCTTTTCCTCAGTACTCGGTGACTACTTCACTTGGGTTTATGCATAATCTGGGATGGACCTTCCCTGGGCCTGAAGGCCAATTCCAGTACTGAGTGGACTTCCTTGTGAGAGTAGGGATACTACGTACATCTTATTTCTGATTCATTATGATCATATGTTGGTATGTTGAGTTTACAGACATAGTTTGGTGCATCTCTCTTATTTTTCTGCTATATTACTGTCATGTTCAAGATATATATACTGCTGTTCATAAACATCGGAGGTTTAGTCCGTCACTACCTCTCAGCCCATAGTTTAGTTTCGTTACTACTGAGTTGGTGTACTCACGTTACCCCCTGCACCTTGTGTGCAGATTCAGGTACATCGGGACTTGGCTCTGGTCATTGAGTAGCGGCAGTTTCCATAAGAGTTGTCGAGGTAGCAGCTGGCGTCCGTGATCTCGTCATCTCTTCCCTATTCTACCTATTTATTTTTCAGACTATGTTGGTAATTCCTCTTTTAGTTACATTATGTATTAGCAGCTCATGACTGTGTGACACTGGATCCGGGATTATAGGATTTGGGTTTTGGTTTCACAAATTGTTTTCAAATTCAGATTGATTATTATTAGTATTGACTTTAGACTTGTTAAAATGGTATTTTTTTGTGATAATCGGGTCTAGATTAGCTATAAACAGGTGGCTGGCCTGGTTCCACGACAGGCGCCATCACGACTCCGAAATTGGGTCGTGACAATTGACCTACTGATTATTTTACCTCTCTTAACATCATGCTATATTTTCTTCCTAAATTGCCTATTTGACTATAATTAGTGTCATCTAGCCCTATAGTTGTTTAGACATAGTTGGAACATTCGTTCCTTGGTGTCAAGCATGCCCGTGAGTCTTACATTGTGAATTATATAATTTTTCTTTTAAGTGCTACTTAGGTCTAGTTGATAAACATTTATGTTGTTGATATTTCCTTGATGTTGCCTATTACTGGGCCTTTGCTTAAGCTGAGTTTTATTCCGTGAAGTTAACTGTTTAGGTGAGATTGGTTATAGCTGTTTTCCCTTGCCGGGATCGTGTGGTTTCTCTTATTATTCCTGTTGTTGATGATGTTGTTTGCCTTGTTGACTCCCTTGCCGGGATGTTATGGTTTCTATTACTGTTTATGTTGTTATGATATTGTTTGTATTGTTGACTCCCTTGCCGGGATGTTGTTATTTATGGTTCATATTGTTGATTTTCCTTGCCAAACTGTTGTTTTTGATATTGTTTGGGTGAGGAAGAGTGTAAAGCATGAAGGGTGGTGCCGTGTATTTATTTATTTATTTATTTGTTGTGAGGAAGAGTGTAAAGCACGAAGGGTGATGCCGTGTATTTATTTATTCATTTATGGTAAGGATGAGAGTGTAAAAGCACGAAGGGTGATGTCGTGCCATGTTTATTTCATTTAAGCACGAAGGATAATGTTGTGCCATGTTTATTTTATTTAAGCACGAAGGATAATGTCGTGCCATGTTTTTTTTATTTGTGAGGATGAGAGTAAAAGCACGAAGGGTGATGCGGTGCACTTGTTTTGGTGAGGATGAGAGTAAAAGCACGAAGGGTGATGCCGTGCACTTGTCTTTGCATTTTATTCCATTGTTCTAAATTTGGATATTCCTACTGATCTCTTACTGCATTTATTGGTAAGATTTGATATTCCTCCTGTACTGCATGGCAATTTCTGAGTTACGGAATGAGTTCCGGTAGATAAATCTTGAGGAGGTTTTGATCAAGGGATTTTATTGAAAGTATTATTGAAAAAGTAATGGTTTCGAAATGATTATATTTGAATGACTTTTACATCGAAGGTATATTTGAAAAGCACTAGTCTTGCCTAAAATGATATTTGGAAGTCATTTATTGGGAAAGCATCTTTGGGAAGTTTCGTATTTTGAAAGAAACTATGTTTTACGTAATTCTCTCTATTAAATATACTTATATCTACTTTTGGAGAAAGTATGTTTTCAAAGGAAACTCTTCCATACTAAAATGATTTTATTTGCAAAGTTTTACATATGAACTGCTATTTAAAGATTTCCACCAGTTTATGGATTTTAAGATGTGAACAAACCGGCGTAGAGTTGAGTTATTGGTGTTCTATATTGTATTGTGTTTCCTTTCGGTTTGGCTTGTTTTGCTGTCCATCTTTCTGTGTATTTTTGTGCTGATTCGTGATTAATTTATGTAATTTCCTTCCGCTTTATATTGTCGTTGTTGTAAATTATTCCGTGAAGTCTTAGATAGATGTAACGTTCGGTCATTTCTATATTCATGTCATTTATTTTGTAGACCAATGGTGTCTTGACTAGTCCTCGTCACTACTCCACTGAGGTTAGTCTTGATACTTACTGGGCACCACTGTGGTGTGCTTATACTACACTTCTGCACATTTTTGTGTGCAGATCCAGGTATATACATTGTTAGTAGTTGCGCGGATGATTGCCGAGGAGACTCAAGGCAACCAGTTGCTGCGTTCTCAGGTTTCGGAGTCACCTTCTGTTTCTACTCAACTATTGTATTTATTTCCAAACAGTTATATTTAGAAGTTGTAGAATATTCGTAGAGCTTATGACTTGTATTACCGAATTTTGGGAAGATTTGTAAATTCTGTCAAGATTCTATATCGAGACTGTTAGTTTTCTTTATTTATTGTTGTTATTCAGTAACTGTTAGGCTTACCTAGTCCTTAAGACTAGGTGTCATCACGATACCCAACGGAGAAAAATTTGGGTTTTGAGTATGTGACTGTGTTTTAGGTCTTTATGGTTTGAGTATGTGACCATATATATAGGGGCCAAGCCAGTCCCAAAAAAAAAATATTTCAAACACCCTCCTGTCAGTGAAAAAACAACCTATTTTTTGCCACAAATATATAGTTTTGTTTGAATTATCGAATTAATGATGGGAATTGAATTAATGGTGGGAGTTGAATTAATGGTGGGGGTTGAATTGTATTTATTGTTTCGAATTTCAATGTAAATATTAAATACAATTTAATACTAACACTATTCACATATCAACTTTTTGAATGAAACACTATTCACATTCTCGCCATATAGTTAGGGTTTGTATTTGCATGAATATTATATTTCAACCATGATACTATACTGAAACGATACAACAACAAAACTACAATTATAACAAAGGAAAATTTTAATTTCATTAATATTTTTAACAAAACTTACACAAAACGTACACAGTACTGGATGAAAATTAAATAAAAAATAACAAAAGTGAAAAAACGACACAAATATGGATTTCCAACAAACATAACCTGCAAACTAGTTAATTTCAACCGGATCTTCTGGAGTTCCTTTCCCTTTCACTTGCACTTTGAAGACAACATACATTTCTGCAATTTCAACCAACTCAAATTTAACAAAACAACCCCGCCTTATATCATTATTCATCACCAAATATTTCCAGTCGTCTTTCAACCATCGTCGTTTACCAATGTTAATTCCCATAAAAAACTCTTTGTCGCCATATTGAAGAACAGCTCCGCCCATTGATTCAGGAATGTCATTGCATATTCATTTTGGAATATGCTGCAAACAAAAAGTAAAAAAATTTGTTTGACATTTTAATACAACCAAATCAGTTTATTCTTCTTTTCCAAAGCTATTTTCAAAAAACAAAAGCAACGTTTGTATTTTTGGATCGAAAAGCAGATTGTATTTGAAAACAAAATTTTATAAAAATATCTCACTTACCATATAATCTTTCTTGATGTATGAATCTTTCATACGCACTTCAAATGTTGGATTTGTCTCTTTGTCGTTATCACTGGAAGAGTAGTCGGATGGGGATCGTTTGGCAGCGCTGGGAGAGGGGTCCATGGTTTGTTTCTAGGGTTTGTGTAAGAGTGAGGGTATTAAAATGTTGTGTGTGTGTGTGGTGTGAATGTGTATATAAACTTATATATACACAAACACAGCCAATCTATGGAATTTTGTGTGTGAGAGAGGGTATTAAAAGTTTTTTGTATGTGTGAATGTGACCATAAAGTTTAATAAAAGAAAATTTTGGAACCTAATTAATATCTATATTTTGCATATGTAGTCCACATTTGAAAAAAAAGTTGTGATTTTAATTTTAAAACCAATAGTTATATGTGAAACCCCACGTGTTATTTTTCTCTCTTCTCTTACGTAAAATACGTAACGTGGCGTGGTTATATAAGGTATATATGATTGCGTATAGTACATTGGGAGAATAAAACTGAAAATGTGTAGTAATATCAAGGAAACAAAACTAAAACTTTAGATCAAAGGAATCCCTTAGACAAAGGTTTGTGGTTAAAGAAATGACTCGGGTAGCACCCCGCACG
>ML288239.1:0-20969 GCA_005239495.1 Nicotiana undulata
AGCATGAACAATGGCAGCTAGCTCAAGATCGTGCACTGGGTAATTCTTCTCGTGCACCTTCAGATGTCTGGACGCGTAGGCAATCACCCTACCGTCCTGCATCAAAACCACTCCCAAGACAACTCGGGAAGCATCACAATATACTGTGTAAGAACCCGAACCAGTAGGCAATACCAATATCGGATATGTAGTCAATGCTGACTTGAGCTTCTGAAAGCTCTCCTCACACTTGTCGAACCATTTGAATGGAGCACCCTTCTGGGTCAATCTGGTCAGTGGTGAAGCAATAGAAGAAAATCCCTGCACAAAGCGACGGTAATAGCCCGCCAACCCAAGGAAACTCCTAATCTCTATAGCTGAGGACGGTCTAGGCCAACTCTGCACCGCCTCAGTCTTTTTCGGATCCACCTGAATACCCTCACTAGACACCACGTGACCCAAGAAAGCTACCGCACTAAGCCAGAAACACTTGGAGAACTTTGCATAAAGCTTCTCCTCTCTCAACCTCTGCAACACAACTCACAAATGCTGAGCGTGATCCTCCTGGCTACGAGAATACACCAGGATGTCGTCAATGAACACAATAACGAATGAATCAAGGTAAGGATGAAACACGTTGTTAATCAAGTGCATTAACGCGGCTGGGGCACTGGTCAGCCCAAAAGACATAACAAAAAACTGATAGTGACCGTATCTGGTCTTGAAAGCAGTCTTCAAAATATCAGAATCCTGAATCTTCAACTGGTGATACCCCGATCTCAAGTCAATCTTGGAGAACACCTTAGCTCCCTGAAGCTGATCAAATAAGTCATCAATGCGAGGCAAAGGATACCGGTTCTTCACCGTAACCTTATTCAGCTGCCGGTAGTCAATGCACATGCGCATAGAACAATCCTTCTTCTTTACGAACAACACCGGTGCACCCCAGGGTGATACCCTAGGCCGAATGAACCCCTTATCAAGGAGTTTCTGAAGCTGCTCCTTCAACTCCTTCAACTCTGCTGGGGCCATGCGGTAAGGCGGAATAGAGATAGGCTGGGTATCTGGCAAGAAGTCAATGTCCCTGTCAGGTGGCATGCCTGGCAGGTCTGCAGGGAATACATTCAGAAACTCACAGACCACAGGAACAGAATCAATAGAAGAAGTCTCACTACTAACATCCCTCATAAAGGCCAGATAAGACTCACATCCCTTCCCAATCATACGCTGAGCCTTCAGATAGGAAATCACCCTACTAGGCGCATACTCCACCGAACCTCTTCACTCAATCCTTGGTAATCCTGGCATGGCTAAGGTCACGGTTTTGGCGTGACAGTCAAGAACAACATGGAACGGAGATAGCCAATACATGCCCAATATCACATCTAAGTCAACCATACTAAGCAATAAAAAGTCTGCCCGGGTCTCCAAACTCCCAATAGATATAACACAAGACCGGTACACCTGGTCCACCACAACAGTATCCTCCAACGGAGTCGACACATGAACAAATGAAATCAAGGTCTCACGGGGCATATCCAAGAAATGTCCAAAATATGATGAAACATATGAATACGTAGAACCAGGATCAAACAATACCGAAGCATCTCGGTGACATACGAAAATAATACATGTAATCACTGCATCTGAAGATATGGCCTCTAGTCTGGCCGGAAGTGCATAGAAACGGGCTTGTCCTCCACCGGATCGACCTCCCCCTCTGGGGCGGCCTCTGACTGACTGGCCTCCACCCATGGCTGCATGAGCGGGTGGTGTAGAAACTGGTGTTGAAGCTGGAGGCTGGCTCCGGTGCTGAAATGAACTACCAGAAAGGCGGGGACAATACCTCTTGATGTGACCTGGATCCCCACACTCGAAACAACCCCCTCAGCAAAAGACGGTGGGGACTGAAGGGGACCTCTGGAACCAGAGTAGCTGCTAGAAGAGCCATGTGCTGAAGAACCCTGAACTGATGGTGGCCGGGATGAGCTCTGGGCTGGAAGTGCACTGAATGATGAATGGCCTGGATGAGAGCTACGAGGGCCGTGTCCAGATGAAGTACCACTGTAGACTGGAAGAGCTGGCTGAGGAGGCCTGAATGGACGACCTCTGCTGTACTGAGACTGACCTCCCGAGTGACCACCACCATAACTACCAAATCCTTGAGGCCTCTTGGCCTCCCTCTCAACACGCTCCTGGCGGCGCACTGACTCAATATCCCTGGCTATGTCAACTACCTCCTCAAAATAAGCCCCAGATACCCTCTCCCTGGTTAGAAAGATCTGTAACTGATAAGTAAGACCGTCAACAAACCTCTGGATCCTCTCTCGGTCTGTGGGAACTAGCCAGATGGAATGACGGGCTAACTCAGAGAACCTCATCTCGTACTGCGTCACGGTCATGTCTCCTCAACACAACTACTCGAACTCTCTGCGCAACTCCTCTCTGCAAGACTGTGGTATATACTTCTCCAAAAAGAGAATGGAGAACTGGTTCCAAGTAAGGGGCGCTGCATCAGTGGGTTTACGCCTCTCATAGGCCTCCCACCAAGCAAGTGCAGCTCTTGAGAACTGGAAAGTAGAAAATGGAACTCTGCTAGCCTCTAGTATCCCTGTTGTGCGTAATATCCTCTGACACTTGTCCAAGAAGGCCTGGGCGTCCTCGCCCTCAGTACCACTAAAAGTAGAAGGCTGGAGCCTGCTGAATCTCTCCAACCTACGCTGCTCATCATCATCTAAGGTTGGAACCACATTATCCTGTACCGGAGCAATGGGTTGTGCTGGGACTGCCTCAGGTGTCTGAAGTTCCTGGATGACCTGCTCAGGTGTCCGGGCATCTGGAGTCTGAATGCCTCCCCCAACCTGAGAAGTAGTAGCAGTAGTGGACATCGCAACGGCCTGTGCCAAGCTGGTGCACACCGTCAAAATCTAAGCTAGGGTCTCCTGAAGCCCCGGAATCACAATGGGCACTGCTGGTTCCTCACCCTGCCCCGCTGGAATCTCAGCTACGGGGAGCAACGGGAGGGTCCATAGGTGCTGCCCCGACTGGTACGCGGGATGCACCCCCCCTCTGCTACGGCCTCGGCCACGACTTCGACCTCTAGCTGGTCCTGCTAGTGCCTGGTCACCACTACCGGTAGCACGAGTCCTCACCATCTGTGAGAGAATGAAAACAACAGAAGTTTAGTTCCCGAGTTCAACAGAGTCGCACGAAAGAATTCAAAGATGTGGAATTTTCCTAAGGGTTCTGTAGCCTCTCGAAGATAAGTACAGACGTCTCTATACCGATCTGCAAGACTCTACTAAACCTGCTCATGACCGGTGAGACCTATTCAACCTAGGGCTCTGATACCAACTTGTCACGACCCAATTTCAGGCTGAGATGGCGCCTATTGTAAAACCAGACCAACCACCTATTGTAACTAATCCTGAACCGTTTATTAAGTAAATTACAATTTTTCAACTACTTGAAGTTAAATATAATCAAGATCTGTATTTAAAAGAAGCTTATGAAACCAAAAACCCAAAATCTACAACTCCCGAATCCGGTGTCACACAGTCATGAGCTGCTAATATATAATACAATCCGAAAAGAAATGACCAACATAGTCTGAAAGTAAATACGAAAGATGGAAGCGAAATAGATGACGAGATCACGGTCGCCAGCTGCTACCTCGTCAACTCTGATGAAACTGCTGCTGCTCACTGTCCAAAGCTGAATCTCGGTGTACCTGGATCTGCACACAACGTGCAGGAGGTAACGTGAGTACATCAACTCAGTAGTAACGAAACCAAACTACGGGCTGAGAGGTAGTGACGGACTAAACCTCCGATAATTTTGAACAACAGTATATAACTTGGACATGACAGTAATATATCAGAAAATAAACAAGATGCATCAATTTATATCTGTAATCTGCATGCCCGCATGAATTCATACATAATTAATAATGATGTGTACTCAGTAATCAAACTCTCACAAGGTGGTCAACTCAATACTAGAATCTGGCCTTCCAGCCCAGGGAAAATCCATCCCGGGTATTACATAACACAAGTGACACGGTCACCCAGTACTGAGGAAAAAGGTCGATCCAGCCCCACGGAGAAGATCCATCTCTGGAACATAAGCCCCCCGGAGAAGGTCCATCTCCGGAACATATCATTCGGACAAGATCCATGTCCAGGGACGATCCATCCCTCAATATCTGTGCGCTCACTGGGGGTGTAAAGACTCCGGATGGGGCTCCTATAAGCCCAAGCGCTATATCAAGCCAACGAAGGCATGATTCAATGATCGTTGCGGTGTGCAGTCCAATCTCATAACTGTCTCAATACCAGGCTCTCGACCTTACTCAGTCAATCCCTTTCCCAGTCTCACTCATATGGCTCACAGATGTATAAATTAGCCCAAACAATGATAAACATAAATGTAATTAACAATTTCTGAGACTGAGGCATGAAAATATACTACAGCAGGACTGAGTACATGGAAACAATAATCATAAACAGAGACAACAATAATTGTCCGTTCCGGTCTGAACATATTGGCGTAAAGCCTTAACATTTATACTTAGCGTGATTCTATTACGTTCAAGGTAAACGCAACCTTCACAGTACTAATATAAACCTAAGATAACCATTAGGCAGTGCCGTGGGATGATCCAGGCTACAAATATCCGGTGTACGCTTTCATGCCCGTCACTTGGCAACTGCGTCACCTTAATTAACATCAAATATCAGACAGATTGGGCTTTCGAACCCTCAGTTCCAAGTTTGGAAGCGTTACTTACCTTTAAACTGGCTAACACACTACTCCGCAGTGCCCTTGCCTCTAAATTCGGCCTCCGAGTGCTCCAAATCTACCAATAATCAGATGAATATCATCATAATATGCTAAGGAACTAATCCCAATTGAAATTTATCAAGAATACTCAAAAATCCTGAAATTCGTCAAACCTAACCCCCACGTCTCGGAATCCAGAAAAATTTATAAAACTGAAATCCTTATCTTCCCCCGAGTCTACTCATATCAAATTTACCAAAATCTGACCCCAAATACTCCTTCAAATCATCACAAGAATTTCCCAACTTTTCTTCCCATTTTCCCCAAATTTCTACTTTGATTCCAAAAATTTCATGGTAATAATCAATACTAGTTCGTCAAATTAGACCAAAAGTGATTAAGGAGCACTTACCACAAGGCTCCCACCAAAAATCTCTGCAAAATCTACCTTCTCCCGAGCTCTCTAATGGAGTTATGAAAAAAAGGCTAAAAACCCTCGTTTTGAAACTTAACTCAAACTTTCTGCCCAGGCTTTCCGCACCTGCGGTGGTTTCTTCGCAACTGCGGTCCCGCACTTGTGCTCAGGGGGACCGCACCTGCGATCGACCTCCCGCACCTGCGGCCTCGCAGGTGCGGCAATTACCTCGCACCTGCGGCCTCAAAGGTACGACAAATTCCTCGCACTTGTGGACCACTCCCCACTCAGCCAAATCTCGCACCTGCGGAACCGCACTTGCGGCACCCCTTCCGAAGGTGCGAAAACACCAGCACCAGCAGCTGAAGCTGCATTTACCAAGTCCAAAATCCCCTCTCACCATCCGAAATCAATCCCGAGCCCGTCGGGACTCTGACCAAATATACCAACCCATCCTAAATGATCATTTGAACTTAGTCGGGCCTTCGGAACACCAAAAACAACATCAAAACTCCAAAAAATCACCGAATTCAAGTCTATGAACTTTGAAAATTTTTAATTCCACCAAAGATGCCGACTACCCAAAACAACTCCGATTGACCTGAAATTTTGCAGACATAACCAATATGACATTACAAACCTGCCCCAACTGTCAAAATTCCATTCCGACCCCGATAGCCTAGTTTCCACTGCCAACCGAAAAATCGCCAAAAACTAACCTTCGCCAATTCAAGCATAATTCTACACCGGATATCACAAACATATTCCGAACACACTCCTAACTCCCGAATCACCTAACGAAGCTATACAAGCCATAAAATCCGTATTTCGAGGTCATTTACCAATAAGTCAACTCCGGTTTGACTTTTCCCACTCTAAGGCTACTTTTAGAGACTAAGTGACTCAATTCCTTCTATAACCACCCCAAACCCGAGCTAACCAATTCTAACTCATCATGGACAGTCTAACGAATCTACAACAAGGCAGAAACAGAGAAAATAATGCATGTTCTTCGTAGTGACTGGCTGGGTCGTTACACAAAACCCGATCACCCATTCACCCACGAGCACTAATATGTAATTAGTTTTGAAATTTGACCCCAAAACGAGGTCTAAATTTCAATTAATCAAAAAGCCTAACTCTACCCAAATCCCTAATTTTCTACCCTTAAGAACATGATTTAGGCCTAGAAATCTAATGGGTGTTGATAAAAATTGAAGAAAACGAGTCTAAGAATACATACCTATGAGTTTGTGGTGAAGTTCTCTTTCAAAAATCGCCCAATTTGGAGTTTGGAAGAAGTTATGAAATTTTGGTTAAATCTCGCAATAAGTTCTGTTTTTAATTAACTAGGCAGATTTTTCCCTATGCGTTCGCGTTCAAGGAGTTGCGATCGCAGAATCGACGCCTACCCGAAACTCACATGAGCCCTCGGGGCTCCAAACCAACTATGCACACAACCTCAAAAACATCCTACGGACTTACCCGTGCGGTCAAATCACCAAACTAACATCTTAAACAATGAATTTATTATTAAAATCAAAGAAAATCTCCAAAACTTTCAAAACATCAAACTTTACATCTACGGGTCCGAATCACGTCAAACGACTTCCATTTCTTACCAAACTTTACAAACATGTCACAAATATTATATCGAACTTGTACCGGGATGCTGAACCAAAATACGGGCCCAATACCATAGATTTCACTTATAATTAAATTTCTCAAATCCTTTATATTTTCAAAAAAACAATTTCATTCACAAATTCATTTCTCGGGCTTGGGACCTTGGAATTCGATTCCAGGCATACGCCCAAGTCCCATATTTTCCTACGGACCCCTCGGGACCGTCAAATCACGGGCCCGGGTCCGTTTACCAAAAATGTTAACCAAAGTCAACTTAATTCAAATTTCAAAAACAAAACTATCATTTTTCTCAGTTTTTCACATAAAGGCTTCCCGGCTATACACCAGGGATGCGCACGTAAATCGAAGTGAGATAAAATGAGGTTTTCATGACCTCGGAACACATAATTGGCTTATAAAATACGGGATGACCTTTTGGGTCATCACAATCTCCACCTCTAAAACAAACGTTCGTCCCCGAATGAACATAGAAAAGTACCTGAATTGGGGAAAAGATGGGGATATCGGCTCCGCATATCGGACTCGGACTCCCAGGTAGCTGCCTCGACAGGCTGACCTCTCCACTGAACACGAACCGAAGGATAACTCTTCGATCTCAGCTGACGAACCTGACGATCTAATATGGCTATCGGCTCCTCCTCATAAGTCAAATCCTTATCCAACTGGACACTGTTGAAGTCTAGCACATGGGACAGATCGCTGAGATACTTCTGAAGCATATATACATGAAACACTGGATGCACGACTGATAAAATCGGTGGCAAATCAAGCATGTAGGCCACCTCTCCCACTTTATCAAGAATCTCAAAAGGACCAATGTACCTAGGGCTCAGCTTGCCCTTCTTTCCTAACCTCATCACGCCCTTCATGGGCGACACCCGAAGCAATACCCAGTCTCCTACCATGAATGCCAAATCTCGAACTTTGCGGTCTGCATAACTCTTCTGCCTGGACTGAGCTGTAAGAAGTCTATCCTGAATGATCTTCACCTTATCCAAGGCATCCTGCACTAACTCTGTACCTAACAACCGAGCCTCTCCCGACTCAAACCACCCAACCGGCGACCCACACCGCCTACCTTACAATGCCTTACAAGGAGCCATCTGAATACTCGATTGATAGTTGTTGTTGTAGGCAAACTCAGCTAAAGGAAAAAACTAGTCCCAAGAACCTCCAAAGTCAATGACACAAGCTCGCAGCATATCCTCCAGAATCTGAATAGTACGCTCGGACTGTCCGTCTGTCTGAGGATGAAACACTATGCTCAACTCGACCCGTGTTCCCAACTCACGCTGAACTTCTCTCCATAAATGGGAGGTAAACTAAGTACCTTGATCAGAAATAATGGACACGGGCACACCATGCAGGCGAACAATCTCCCTGATGTAAATCTCTACCAATCGCTCCGAAGAATATGAAACGGATACATGGATAAAATGTGCTGACTTGGTCAGCCTATCCACTATGACCCACACCGCGTCAAAATTCCTCTGAGTCTGTGGGAGTCTAACCACGAAATCTATGGTGATACGCTCCCATTTCCACTTGGGAATCTCAATCTGCTGCATCAAACCACTGCGTCTCTGGTGCTCGTACTTAACCTGCTAAAAATTCAAGCACCGAGCCACGTATGCCACAATATCTTTCTTCATCCTCCGCCAAAAATAATGCTACCGCAAATCCTGGTACATTTTTGCGGCGCCCGGATGAATGGAATACCGGGACCTATGGGCCTCCTACAATATCAACTCACAAAGCCCATCAACATCAGGCACACAAATACGGCCCTGCATCCGCAAAACTCCATCATCACCAACCGTAACTCACTTGGCACCACCATGCCGCATCGTATCCCTAAGGACACATAAATGACGATCATCATACTGCCGGTCCTGAATACGATCTAACAATGAAGAACGGACCATAGTATAAGCCAAAACACTGCTAGTCTCAGAAGCATCCAATCTCATGAACCGATTGGCTAAAGCCTGAACATCTAAAGCAAGCAGTCGCTCCCCGACCGGAATATAAGCAAGGCAACCCATGCTGACTGACTTTCGGCTCAAAGCATCGGCCACCACATTGGCCTTCCCCGGATGGTATAAGATGGTAATTTCATAGTCTTTCAACAACTCCAACCATCTTCTTTGCCTCATATTCAACTCTTTCTGCTTGAACAGATATTGCAAACTCTTATGATCTGTGAACACCTCACAGGACACGCCATACACATAATGCCACCAAATCTTCAACGCGTGGACAATGGATGCTAACTCTAAATCATGAACTTGATAGTTCTTCTCATGAACCTTCAACTGACGTGAAGCATAATCTATAACCTTGCCATCCTGCATCAACACTGCCCCAAGTCCAACCCGTGAAGCATCACAGTACACGGTATATGGCCCTGAACCTAAGGGAAAAACCAACACCGATGTCGTGGTCAAGGCAGTCTTGAGCTTCTGAAAGCTCGCCTCACACTCATCCGACCACCTAAAATGGGCACCCTTCTTAGTCAACCTGATCATCGGGGCTGCAATAGATGAAAAGCTCTCCACAAATCGACGATAGTAACTTGCTAAGCCCAAGAAGCTCCGAATCTCTATAGCTGAGGTGGGTATAGGCCAATATCTGATTGCTGAAATCTTCTTGGGATACACCTAAATACCCTCTGCCGATACAACATGGCTCAAAAATGCAACCGAACTCAACCAGAACTCACACTTCGAAAAATTGGCATACAACTGACTGTCTTTCAGAGTCTGGAGAACGACTCGAAGGTGTTGCTCGTGCTCCTCTCGGATGCGGGAGTAAATCAAAATATCATAAATGAAAAAATCACAAATGAATCCAAGTAGGGCCTTAACACTCGGTTCATCAAATCCATAAAAATAGCTGGGGCATTTGTCAACCCAAATGACATCACCAAGAACTCATAACGTCCATACCGAGTGCGAAAGGTTGTCTTAGGGACATAGGATGCCCTAATCCTCAACTGATGGTATCCAAATCTCAAGTCAATCTTTGAAAACACTGTGGCACCCTGAAGGTGGTCGAACAAATCATCAATCCTCGGCAAAGGATACTTCTTCTTGCTAGTACCCTTGTTCATTTGTCGGTAGTCAATGCATATCCTCATCGTCACGTCCTTCTTCTTAACAAACAACATTGGAGCACCCCAAGGAGAAACACTAGGCCTAATAAAAGCCTTTATCAAGCAAGTCCTGTAACTGATCCTTCAACTCCTTTAGCTCTAGCGTGGCCATACAATATGGCGGAATAGAAATGGGTTGAGTGCCCGGAGCCAAATCAATGCAAAAGTCAATATCCATGTCGGGATGTGATACACTCAATTTACACCTTAAAAGAGTGCAAGCGATCATTGTCAAATATAGTAACCCAACAAGGTTGGGGTCGAACCCCATAGGGAATAGGTGTGAAAATGTTACTTTGATAGTGTGATTCTTAACTCAAATCATAATTCCATTGCATTAGTAAACGGGAAGATGGGGGTTGGTTGTGTAGTAATCTAATAGAAGTAGTAGCAATGAGGAGTAATTAAAAGTGTAGTTAATATGATTAAGTGAACCAAGGTTGTGTCCCCTTTTAATGACGTGTAATACAAATGTGTATTAATATGATATATTTCTAATGGGAAGTTCTTAATATGCAATTGATTTCTAGATGGCTACCAAATATTTTCCAATAATAGAGTAGTATTTCCTCTTTATGGTTTTCCTAAATATAAAAGAGTTGCAATGAAATTCAAATCATTTTATGCCAAATAAAACTATCTTATCCCTAAGTGATTCTATTGAACAAGGTTTAAAGCCTTGAGTCTTTGATATTTACTCTTACCAATTCTAACCCACTTTTCCAAGCTAAGAATGAATTTATGGCATAAGTTAATGTTTGCAACCACTAACAAGAAATGTACAATGAACAGTAAATAAATATCAACAACCCATTATGCATATATTCAATGTTAAATACCGAAATACATAACACCCATTTAGGGCCCACAACCTTAGTATTTAAAGCTAGCTATTCATAATAAATGACAAAAAGTTAAGAGTATTAGGTGTCATGAATGCTTACAAACCAAGAATGAAGTTATAATGCTTCCAAAAAAAGAGAGAATATTCTAATAGGGGAATGTTCTTCAAAGACTAGACAAGAATGACCCACAAAACCCAAGTAAATCCTTTTATAGTGGGCCAAAGGTCGGGTAGAACACAGACAAAAATTCCCTTGCAGACAGGTTATGCGATCGCATTCTTGTCGCATAACAGGAATGCGGTTCGCATCCTTCATGTTCTCATCGCATATCTAAACCCTAGTTTCCTAGTCGTCACCGCATTGTTGATTTGCAGTTCGCATTGTTGATGTGTGACCGCAGATTGACATCGCATTCTTGGGGAAACTTCAGGCACCAGGGATTCTGTGGTTAAATATGCGGCTCACATGTGAGTTATGCGGTCGCATAATCGACCGCATTTTAGCTCTTGAAATTGGCCTATCTTTTCTGTTGCGATCTGCGATCCCTGGGTGCATTATGCGTTTCGCATTTGAGTTATGCGACGCTCTCTTGTCAGATATGCAATCGCATAGTGTTGTTTCCCTCACTTTTTAGCTTTTTTGCTTTCTTTTCATGGTCTTGAGTATTTACATCTCATGCACTGCAAAACGTCAAATATCTATAAGTATAAAGGGTAAATGCTCTTGAAAGAAACTATAATTTAAGCAATTTGGTATTAAATGTGCCGAAATTCTCTGGCACATCAACACCCCCAACTTAAACTCTTGCTTGTCCTCAAGAAACTAAAATGACTCTATCCTAACCTAGACTTAAACTACAAGACCGGAAGCAACTATGACCAAGGACAGTGTTAAGTGCCAGTACTACAAGCATGCATTTCATCCATTTACCCGTCATGAACAGTTACTACTATTTATATGGAGACTACTCAACTTGTGAACTTTGAGCCTCGAACAATTTGACTAAATGTTACTCTCAGCTGAGTACACATGCACCCGACTTCAAGAACTCAACTACTGTTACACCTCACACTTTATGTGCCCTTACCAAAAAGAAAGAAGGTCCCAACTTGCAATATTTACAAAGACAATACGAGGGACATATTTACCAAGACACTCACACTCACAAAGAATTTCAAGTGTTACAACACATCATACCATAGGCTTGCCCTTATTTTAATTCGTTACTACTTTAAGAACATTCGGTTGGAGATCCCCTACGGACTTTTCTGGCTTGTAATGCAGGGTTAGTGCAGGGTTGGATAATCATTTGGTACAAGTGACTACACCCTCCTTGAACACTACTCACATCATCCTCTTTCAGTGCCCCCTTTTTTGTGTTTTTTTTTGTTTTTTTTTTTAATTTTATATATAGCCTCATCGGCATTTAGTTACCAACGAAGAACTACCTCACTAAATTTCTTCCAAGCTTCCCTATTTATTTACATACATAGCCATTTTTTTTCCATTTTGGAGCTTTAATAATTTTCAATTGAATCTTTTGAGGTACATGCTCTACACTCGATATACAACCTTGCCAATCTCCAATTCTCTCACCAAACCCCCAACTTAGGCTTTTTGCCTCATTCTCAATATTCAAGGAGGGACGGGTTCAAAAGACAGAATTACTCGTTCGAAACGGGAAAGGCTCGTAATGAGGTGTCCAACAAAAAGGCTAAAGGCTCAAATGGGCAACTAGTGATATTCATGCAAACATTTGGTATCTTGAAAGGTTCACTGGGTTTCTCAATATCACAAAGAATGCCTAAGGTCATTTCTCCAACTCAATGTACTTATTATTAGCACCGAAAACCAACTGGGCAAGTTCTAGTTGACAAAAGTAAACACAAGAATTATTGATACAAACATCTAACACACATGGCACATGACTGTTCGGTTCAACATCGTTTTAGCTCAAGAGTCAAGGCTTGACAACTCGAAACCTTCATTCTTTGCATGTATAATTCTAAGTACACATAGAGTCAACAGGCGAGCCTCAAGTACACAGAGTTGATTTTCTTTTTAACACATTATTTCTATAGGAAGGGTATGGATTATTTACAGACACACATGCTTGACACTAGACACTTACACTAAACTGTTCAATACGTTTCGTCCAGGTGCCGTGGTTCTACTATTACACCCTTGGAAAAGAACCCGGCGAAGAAAAACCAAGGGGAATTCATTGCTAACAACTAAGGAGAACCCTACATAATTTAACGACTTGTTTTTGATATATATATATATANACTTACAATAAACCGGTCAATACGTTTCGTTCAGGTGCCGTGGTTCTACTATTACACCCTTGGAAAAGAACTCGGCGAAGAAAAACCAAGGGGAATTCATTGCTAACAACTAAGGACAACCCTACATAATTTAACGACTTTTTTTTTAAACTGCAAACAAGAGTTAACGGTAATGAAATACATTAGTACCACAAAAGGTATATGTACACCTGGTTTATTGACAACTTGGAGATATCTCTCACTAAAGAAACAAAAATGAAAACATACATAACATAAAACAAAAATACAAGTACAATATCCTCCAAGTTGTCACAAAAACATAAATACAACACCACCCCCAACTAAAAAGCATGCATTGTCCCCAATGCATAAGAAATGTAAAGACAGAGTGAGGGGCTCCCTGGGGCGCACTAAGAGCTATGGGAGTCGGTGATCTGCTGGGTAGTAGAGGTGCTGCCCCCATCTACTGACTACGGAACTGTGACCGGGGTAGCTTTGTCCACCAAGGAGCGCTGAATGGCAATCTATAGCTGCTCCTCCTCTGCCGCCTCTGTAACTGTGGTGGCAGCAACGCCCTTTCCCTTCTCCTGAGGGCGCTGCTCATTATCATCGGACCAAGAAGACCCCTCCTCTGACCCCTACCCTCAGAAGCTGAAGAGAGATCAAACTCCTCTCCAGAGGGTACATCAACTGGTGCAGGAGGAGGGGGAGGCGAAGGGACAACCGGGGTAGCCTGGGCTGTCATAAGAGTGGAGAAATCAAGCCCTAGCCCATGCCCAAGCCCGAAGGTGTCCTCTCCTTGCTCCTCTTCCTTGGGCAGAAGGGAAGAGATATCAAACTCCAAATGCTGTAGTCGGTGGAGCTCCGTCTTCAGAGTGGACACATCGGTAGAGACCTCTGGCAAGTATCTAACCTCACCTCTCTCCACCTTCTCGATGTGTGCCTCAAGTTCTTGGAGGCGACCCTCGAGAGCAGTCACTGAAGACTGAATAGGAGTAAGGGCTTGCCGGATCAAAGTGGGATGCTCACTGACAAGCTTGTCGACCTTAGCATTGGTGTGCTAAGCTAGGAGACCAAGCTGAGAGAGAACAAGCAGTGGGATGGCCGAGGGGGCACTGGCACTGGCATCCGGCTGGGAGGAAGTAGTGGATGGCACTGCTGGAGAAGGCTGAGACTCTGAGGGCAGTGTGGAAGGCTGAGGCACTGAGGGCTCGTCCTCTGTAGGGATATGCAAAGGGATGACTGGAGGTGCAGCTGCTGCTCTGGGCCTCGCATCACTGATACGAGTGATATTGATATCATTGTCGGCCTTTGTTGTCTTGTCACAGGAAGGTAGAAGAGGGACCTCAGCATCTCGGCACAATGCAGTGATGAGGCAGGGGAAAGGAAAATTCTTCTTATGCCAAGCTCAGACCCCAATCTGTTGAAAAATAATGCCAGCCACATCCACAGTGATCCCTGATATAATGCAAGCAACGATAATGGCTTTCTCGATGCTTATATTTGTTTCGTTCCTTGAGGGAATCAGGCAGGAGACGACAAAGAAAGCTAGAATCTCCCTTCCCTCGTGAGATCTTCTTTGTAAATCTTGTGGTTAGGAGCGATAAGCTGGAGTCCCTCTAGCAATCACAGAGGCGGCCCAAGCACGCTCTCCGTCATGGTTGGCCATCTTTGCCTCATATTCTGCTGTACTCGAGCTCGGCGTTGAGAAATACTGAGTATGAATAGCATCCCGGTGGAAGGCTACTTCCACCCCTCTGACTAGCACTTGCTCACTGAAGATTTTGTTCCTCTTGTGATGGGCATTTCTAGAAGCAACATAGGAGGCATACAATTCCTGCACCATTGTTTCATTGTACTCTTCAAGGGGCTCGGTGAAACATTCCCATTTTCTAGTTTTTATATTGTGTAGAATATGGGGGTACCGCTCTTGCAGGCCCTTGAGACTGAGCCTTTCTCAGGAATAATCTTTCTTGTGCTCAGACCCTCTCGGTACAGCTGTCTAGACAGGGGAATGGAATGCGCAGCTGATAGTCATCCCCCTGTTTCCTCCTACATCGGCTTCCAAATTTACCTCCGGTTCAGTGGCCCCCTCATCAGACTGGGAGGACTTTCAACTATGTTCTATGGAGGTGCGTGTCTTGCACGCTTGGATGGCTGTGTCTGCTTGATTATGGAGGTTCTCTTAGCAGCGGGTGAAACATGCTTGCGACCCATTGCAGATGAACAGTTGGTCTTTGGAGAGGAAGAATGCGATGGAGTGTTGATGCCGTTACATTTGGGAAATTTTTCGTTTTTCTTTGTTTTCCGTTTTCTCCTTTTTTTGTGTTATTTTTTTTTTAAATGTTTTGTTTTTGATTAAGTGGGACGACATGTGAGAGAGATTAGGTACTTACCTGGGAGCGAAATGCGGTGGGAGATGGATCGCATAATGAAGTATGCGATCGCATCTTCAGCATGCGGTGGTTCGAGTACAAGTACTCTGAGAGTGAAAATGCGGTGCACTATGCGATAGCATACATGTAATGCGGTTCGCATAGTGCACCTTGGCATCGCATAGTGTCCATCGGATTTCCCAGACTTTCTGTTGATGTCTGCGACCCGAATGCGAATCGCAGATAGGAAATGCGGTCGCATATGGTCCGCATACTGGCCAATTTTCTCGCTTCTTGGATTTTATGTGCAATTGTCGACCCTGTCTTTGCGATTGCTTGAACTATTTGCACTCACACTCGTTAAATCGCTCCACGAGCCACATTTATGGGGAAAAAAATTAGAAAGATAATAGAAAATGTTACCACATATGGGTTGCCTCCCATGAAGCGCTTGATTTAATGTCGCGGCACGACAAAGTTGGTATTATTTTGGGGTCATTCATCAGTGGGACAAGGGCCATCCTTCAGAACTAATTTCTCTACCACATGCCTCTCACCATCGGTGCCCAAGTAATGTTT
Source organism: Nicotiana undulata (assembly GCA_005239495.1). Classification (NCBI taxonomy): domain Eukaryota; kingdom Viridiplantae; phylum Streptophyta; class Magnoliopsida; order Solanales; family Solanaceae; genus Nicotiana; species Nicotiana undulata. The sequence continues at coordinate 16,065 of ML288239.1, forward strand.
GATGCATTGTCCATTCACCTTGAACTTACGAAGTCCGTCCTCAGTTGCTAGTTCCACAACACCAAAAAGAGAGACACTCACCACATTGAATGGGCCGGACCATTTGGATTTGAGTTTTCCCGGAAAGAGTTTGAGTCGAGAATTGAATAGTAACACCAAGTCACCAGTGTGGAACTCCTGTTTCAGGATTTTCTTGTCATGGACAACCTTCATCCTCTCTTTATACATAGCTGCACTCTCATAAGCATGGAAGCGGAACTCATCCATTTCATGGAGTTGATTTAGCCTCAAATTTGCAGCTTCATCCCAATTCAGGTTCAACTTCTTGAGTGCCCACATGGCTTTGTGTTCAAGCTCCACGGGTAGATGACATGCTTTTCCGAACACTATCCTGTACGGAGAGGTACCTATAGGAGTTTTGTATGCTGTCCGGTAGGCCCATAGTGCATCATCCAGCTTCCTTTACCAGTCGGTCCGGTTTGCATTAACAGTTTTAGCTAGGATGTTCTTTATCTCCATGTTGGAGACTTCGACTTGGCCACTTGACTGAGGATGATAAGGTGTCGCCACCTTGTTCTTTACACCATACTTTTACAATAGTCCATTGAAAGCCTTGTTACAAAAATGGGAACCACTGTCACTGAAAATTGCTCTAGGGGTGCCGAACCGTGTGAATATGTTTCTTTTCAAGAACGCGATCACGCTCCTAGCTTCATTGTTTGGCAAGGCAACGGCTTCAACCCATTTGGACACATAGTCCACAGCTACAAGAATGTATTTCATCCCACAAGAACTTACAAACGGCCCCATAAAATCGATGCCCCATAAATCAAAAATCTCAACCTACAGTACAAAGTTCATTGGCATTTCATGTCTCTTGGAGATTGACCCTTGGCGTTGGCATTGGTCACAAGCTTTGACCATTTGATTTGCATCATGATAGAGAGTTGGCCAATAATATCCACATTCAAGTACTTTCGCCGCCGTCCGATTCCCTCCATGGTGACCCCCCACCGGTGAGTCATGACATGCCTTTAGAATTGGCATCACTTCTTCTTCCGAAACACATCTTCTAATAATGTTTTCCGCACAGATGCGGAACAAAAAAGGTTCCTCCCAATAGTATTGACGGCATTCCCTCACAAATTTCTTCTTCTGATATGATTCCAAGCCATCTGGAATAAGGTCGCTCACCAAATAATTTGCAATGTCCACATACCAAGGAGCTGAAGAAAAGGATAATTCCAGAATATGCTCATTAGGGAAAGCATCATCAATATCGAAGTCATCTCTTGGGCGCCCGTTTTCTTCAATTCGAGAGAGATGGTCCGCAACTTGATTTTCAGTGCCCCTCCGGTCTTTGACCTCAAAGTCAAATTCTTGCAATAGAAGGACCCACCAGATTAACCTTGGCTTGGCATCTTTCTTCGCCATAAGATAGCGAAGAGCAGCATGATCTGTGAAGACTACCACCTTGGATCCCAAAAGATAAGCCCGGAATTTCTCAAAAGCGTAGACAATAGCGAGAAGCTGTTGCTCTGTCACTGTGTAGTTCATTTGGTCCCCGTTAAGAGTTTTGCTTGCATACTAGATAGGATGGAGAATTTTGTTGTGCCTTTGACCCAATATCACTCCAATAGCTACACCACTGGCGTCACACATACGCTCAAATGGAAGAGACCAATCCGGTGTGACAATAATGGGGGCCGTGGTGAGCTTTTATTTAAGCTCCTCAAATGCTTTGAGGCATCCTTCATCGAACAAGAACTTGGCATCTTTTTCAAGGAGTTTTCACATAGGGTTTGAAATTTTTGAAATTTTTGAAAAGTCCTTGATAAAGCGCCGATAGAATCCGGCATGACCGAGAAAGCTTCGGATGCCTTTCACCGACGTTGGAGGAGGGAGTTTGGAGATGATCTCAATCTTCGCTCGATCGACCTTAATGCCCTTCTTTGAAATTTTGTGCCCTAAAACAATCCCCTCATCAACCATGAAGTGGAATTTTTCCCAATTGAGCACAAGATTGGTTTCTTCACACCGTTTTAGCACTTGTCGGAGGTTGTCAAGGCAATGCTCAAATGAGTCACCCACCACCGAGAAATCATCCATGAAGACTTCCAAGAAATCCTCCACCATATCGGAGAATATGGATATCATACATCGTTGAAATGTGGCCGGGGCATTGTACAACCCAAAAGGCATCCGACTAAAAGCAAAGGTGTCGTATGGGCAAGTGAAAGTTGTTTTCTATTGATCTTCCAAGGCGATGATGATTTGGTTGTAGCCGGAATATTCATCAAGGAAGCAATAGAAAGATCTTCCCGCTAGCCGATCAAGCATTTGATCAATAAAAGGCATAGGGAAATGATCCTTGCAAGTAGCATTGTTAAGCTTCCGGTAGTCCATGCACACTCTCCATCCGGTGACTGTCCGCGTAGGAATAAGTTCATTCCTTTCGTTGTGGATCACCGTCATGCCTCCTTTCTAGGGCACACATTTCACCGGACTTACCCACGAAATATCTGCATTGGGGTAGACAACCCCAGCATCCAACCATTTGATTATCTCCTTCTTGACCACCTCTTTCATAGAGATATTTAATCTTCTTTGATGCTCTACGCTTGGTTTGCTTCCTTCTTCCAGTTGAATTTTATGCTCACATATGCCGGCAGGAATTCCCCGGATGTCCGCTATTGTCCATCCAATCGCTTGCCAGTGCTCCCGCAAGACATTTAGCAATGCATCTACCTGCACATCATTCAACAAAGAAGACACGATTACGGGTAAAGTATTATTAGAGCCAAGAAATTTGTACCTCAAGTGCGATGGAAGTGGTTTGAGCTCAAGGTGTGGTGGCTACATGATTGAAGGTTTTGCGGGCGGCGTCATTCGATTCTCTAGGTCAAGGGAAAGCTTCTTTGGTGCATATGTATAGGACCTACGCCCTTCCAATGCATTGACCATCTACGCATAACCCTCAATGTTCTCATCATCAAAATTTACCAAAATTGCCGCCAATGCCTCTCCGAGGCCCTCTTCTTCCATTTTCATCTCAACGACATCCTCCACCTCATCAACCACATCAATTACCGAAATTACCTCATAAGCACTTGGCAACTTCAAACCTTTGCTTGCTTGGAAAGTGACTTCTTCATCATTCACCCGGAATTTGATTTCATGTCGTTCCGAGTCCATCAATGCTCTTCCCGTCGCAAGGAATAGTCTCCCTAGAATGATAGGAATCTCTTTGTCGACCGCACAATCCAAGACGACAAAGTCGGCCGGAAGAAGGAACTTCCCCACCTTCACTAAAATATCATCAACAATGCCCAAGGGTTTCTTTATAGTTCGATCGGCCATTTGCAAATGCATGCTAGTTCGTCTTGGCAATCCCAATCCCGCTTGCTTGTAAATAGCAAGAGGCATCAAATTTATACTAGCACCGTTGTCACAAAGTGCTCTAGCAAAATCTCTCAACCCAATGGTGCACGGAATAGTAAAAGCTCCCGGGTCTCCCTTTTTCTCCACGGTTGATGTAGTAATTATTGAACTAACCCGGTGAGTCAAATTCACCACCTCATTCTTCGTTGTTCTCTTCTTTGTCATCAACTCTTTCAAGTACTTGGCAAACCCCGGCATTTCTTGGAAAGCTTCCAAGAATGGAATATTCACCGACAATTGCTTCAAGATGTCGTAGAATTTTTCGAACTTCCCATCATCCGCTCTTCGTGCAAACCGTTGAGGAAATGGAGGATTAGGTCTAGGAAATCGGGGAGGAGCCTTTGGGGTATCCTTCGCCTTTTCCGCTGCCTTTCCTTTTCTTTCTCTTTGAATCTCATCCTCTAGGAGGGTTTCTCTAACCTCAACTACTACCGGCGACTCACTCCGTGCTTCCTCTCCTTTATCATTGTTCTCAACATCAATCACTTTCTCACTCTCGTCTTGTAGCACCTTACCACTTCTCGTTGTTATGGCCATGCAATGAGATGTCGACCCACTTGGGCCGCTTTTCGGGTTTACCACTGTGTCACTTGGGAGTGTGCCTTTTTGCTTGGTAGTTTGCTATCTTGATAGATCTCTCATTTGCAATTAAAGTTGTTGAATCGAAGCGGTGTGTGACCCCACCACCTCGGACATATTCCTCATTGTTGCATCGTTTTTCTCTTGGTTTTGCAAAATCCGCTCTAGCATCCATTCCATTTTAGATTCACTTGACGATTGTGAAGAGTTAGAATATTGCACTTTCGGTGGTACATAAGGATTGGAGCTTCTGTTGGGATAGTTATTGTTGTTGTTCCACGATCCTTGACCGCCTTGTTCATTGCGCCAATTTTGTTGGCCTTGCCCTTGCGGGTTTGGCCTCCAATTGTTTTGTTGGAGATAACCACCTTGAGAGTTTTGAACATAGTTTGCTTCTTCCCACTCTTGATTACCCATTGATTGCATGTCTTCCACCATATGCACTTTCTTTGTTTGATTTTCCTTGAGCATCTTTGTCAATACATCAACATTAGTGGTGAGACCGGCAATTTCTTGGTCTCTCTCTTGATTCTCTTTGATCATGTTTGCAAGAGAAGGAGTGCCATAAGAAATTCCCCCCGTTGTATCTTCCGAATGCCAAGCTTGATTGTGCTTAGCCATCTTGTCTAGAAATTGCGTAATTCTAGCAAATGACTTATCCATGAAAGACCCATCCGCGACATTATTTGCAATTGACTAGGAGAGTGGGTCCAATCCCATGTAAAAAATTTCCATCAAAATGTGGTCCGGGAACCCATGGTTCGGTGATCTCACAAGGTACAGCTTGAATCGGTCCCATGCCTTATGTAAGTGTTCCCCCGACATTTGTTTGAAGAAAAATATTTTGTCTCTAAGCTCAGATTTCTTGCTATCCGGGAACCACTT
>ML288240.1:12108-31513 GCA_005239495.1 Nicotiana undulata
GGGGGGGGGGGGGGGGGATAGAGATAAAAAACGGCGCATCTTTAGTCGGCAACAAAAAAGAAACGAAGACATTTTTTCCTTTCTTCTTCTCCGATCCATCTCCTTCTCTCCTCACCATCCTACACACAACTTTCAACACACAAAAGGGGCTAAGACTCAGCAGCTAAAAAAACGGCAAAGAGTCCAAGAACAAAATGGGGAAACGGCAAAGTGAGGAAAATTTGGGGAAACAGTAGCGAAAAAGCAGGGGGGTGGAACGAGCACAACAGTGGGTATTACACTTCAAAAATCAGAAAAATAACCAAAAACTTGAATCCCCCTTCTTCTCTGGACTTCGATTTTTGTTTGAAACATGGATTTGTTTTGAAATGATGTTGAATCGAGGTTGTTCGTTCGAGGTTTCCGAGAAGATTCACGTCTCTGTCGAGTTGTCGCTGTCCAATTCTTCTGGTGTTAAGAATTTTCAGAATCAAAATTACTATGTTTTGAGGTCATTTTCTTAATCTAATTTTGAATTTCCTCTCATTTTCCTCATTATTAGGCTTGGACGATGGTAATTGCTGTGTGAATGTTCTGTATGTTACATTGTTTGGTTGAAAACTTTCTTAATTGGGCTCATTTATATTAAAGTTTTTCATTGACGCAATATTCGAAAACAAACATGAATTAGTTAGTTTTGTATTTACTTAGTTGTGTGAATAATTTAATTTGTTTGTGAATTGGTTTTGGGGGTGTTGGATTAAAAGTTATTATGAATTTCCTATCACTTGATTACTGGCAGAAACATTCATTTTTGGTAAGTATTTTTGACACCATCATACAATTGAGAATAGGCATGGCTTCGTGAAAGAATTTTAATTAGAAACATGGTTATCTAAACTTTAGGATTTTCGACGTGCAGGTTATATAATTATGGGTTCATGAATTAAGACCTAAGTACGCATTCGCGCGACTTTGAAATTTTTATTAGATATTTAAGCTTATCAAATTTTGTACCCGTACGCGTGACACAATTTAAACGCCGATTTTCAAATAAATTTAAGGTACTACACTTAAAATTTTAATAATCAAAGTATACGTTCGCGTAACTTTGAATAACTCTTCTAATAACTAAATATACCTTTTTTCTTAACATTGTGTATACGTTTACGTAACACAAACAAAGATTAAAATGAACACTCGTAGAGACATCTTTAGGAACGGATTTATAAAATTATCGGAATTACGTACATGCTCGCGTGACGTGATTTCGATTTCTTTTGACAACCAAAACAAAAATACGCGCTTGTGCAACTTTAGTTATTTCTTTAATTGAATCTAGTATCGTGAATTATGTACACGTCCGCGTGACATGATTTTTGACGCATCGACCCGTCTCAAAATAACTCTTTAAAAACAAGTGAATAATAAAAGCGGTAAAAAGATAAAAATACACATAGATATAAAAGCAGTAATTAAACAATTTAGGCCAAGTTTAATCATTAAGCGACCGTGCTAGAACCACGGAACTCGGGAATGCCTAACACCTTCTCCCGGATTAACAGAATTTTTTATCCGAATTTCTGGTTCGCAGACAATTTAACAGAGTCAAATTCCTCAATTTTGGGATTTCTAATAAACAAATGGTGTCCCGGAACACCGTAAAAAATTCGGGTGGCGACTCTGAATAAAATAAATCCCAAAAATCAAATAATATCACTTTAATTGGAAAAACTCCCTTATTACCCTTACCGGTGAAAAAGGAGGTGTGTCATTGTCTCCTTGAGTTTAGCTATAAATATAGGAATTTGTACACATTGTAAGGAAGAAATATTTGTACGCAAAAAAGACTAAACTTACTCTTATTCTATTAACGTTGTTTCTGCTTTATACTCTATTCTTGTTCTTTCTCTTGGAGAAGCTCACTTCACAGTCAGGCTGGTATTTTCTTTAAGTTTCTTTAATTAATTTATTCTTGTTCTTATTTATTTTATATTCTTGAGTTAATTTAATTCATATATTTATAAATCACGTTATAAATTCAACTGCCCCAATTTACGGATAAATAAAATGTTAATAATTTGACAATCTAATATGCTGGTTAAAAAGTGGGTTTGATGAATAAGCCGTCTAAATTTGATCAGGCAAGACAATTTGAATTAATCCTTCTTCCCTTTTGATTGGGTTTGATTCATCCTTTCAATTTTGATTAAGTCTATATCCAAATTCATAATGTTCAAAGCTTTTTCTTACCTTTCTATTGAAAAATCAAATGTGGATTTTCTGTCGCAAAATCCGAAATTCAAATTTCTGAAAATCGAAATCATTAACTATTGACTTAGAATGCATGAATGATTCTTGGATTTGAATCTCCAAATTTTGTTTTCCTAATGACATAAGAAAATACAACATGATATATAACTAATCAGTATGAATTTTTTCTATCAAAAAATCCTTCTCAATTTTAATTATAACAACAATTATGAGTATATGTAAATCCCCCAAGAGAAATTGTTAGACGGATATATATTATTTATATATGTTCCCGATAGAGAATTATCAGATATCAGAAAAGTATCATACTTTAATTTGATTTTTGAATTGAATAGAAAATTAAAATTCTATTTTCATAGAGCACAACCTGTGTTGCCCCGAATAGAACAGAGAACGACAATAAAACAATAAAAGAGAAGAAAGACGGATATTATAGATATCTCCACACGTGATTAATCCATACAAACCTTCTTTTCTTATACACTTCACAATCATATCCTACTCAAAAACCCATAAACAAAATCTCTCTCTTCTCTACAAATCATTTTTTGAACAACGAAATCCATAACATAAAAGGGGGTTAAATGTTAAAAACCTGATTCTAATTCTATATATATTTTCTTATTTTTATGCTTTATCTCAGCGAAAAGATCAAATGTCGAATACATTTATTTTTTTGGTATTCAAGCAGGTTGGAATATTTATTATCATAATAAAGGTAGAAATGGAATCATTTTTGTTTTGATATTCTATACAAAATCCTATAATTTAATTAATAAGTCTAAGTAGCAGAAGTCTGTTTCTAGGGATGTGTTATCAATTTCTTTTCATTTGTATCTGTTGAAAATTCCAATAAATTCCAATTCAATTTAAGTAGAAAATTCTCTTTCTTCCTCCATTCATACGTATTTCATACATTCCAGATATGGAGTTGGGTAAAATTTTATGTGATTCGGTAAACAAAATAGAAATACCATCATTGCTAGATCATTTATCTAATCTATCAAATTAGATGAAGAATGAGCCAATAGTGATATTTTTTGATAGCTGGGAAATTAAAAATACTCGGGGATGGAAATGAGGGAATATTTACAATACTTGGATTTAATCAGATACAATTTAAAGAATTTTGTAGGTTCATTGATCAAGGTTTGACGGAAGAACTTTATAAGTTTCCAAAAATTGAAGATACAGATCAAGAAATTGAATTTCAATTATTTGTGAAAACATATCAATTGGTCGAACCCTTGATAACTGAAAGAGATATTGTGTATGAATCACTCACATATTCTTCTGAATTACATGTATCCGCGGGATTAATTTAGAAAAACAGTAGGGATATGCAAGAACAAACAATTTTTAACATTTCTCTAATGAATTCCCTGGGAAATTCTATAGTCAATGGAATGTATAGAATTGCGATCAATTAAATATTGCAAAGTTCCGATATTTATTACCGATCAGAATTGGACCATAATGGAATTTTGGTCTATACCGGCACCATAATATCATATTGGAGAGGAAGATCTGAATTAGAAAATGATAGAAAAGCAAAGATATGGGCTCGTGTAAGTAGGAAACAAAAATTATATATTCTAGTTCTATCATCAGCAATGAGTTTGAATCTAAGAGAAATTCTAAAGAATATTTGTTATCCTGAATTTTTTTGTCTTTTCTGAGTGATAAGGAGAGAGAGAAAATTAGGTCAAAAGAAAATGACATTTTTGAGTTTTATCAACAATTTGCTTGTGTAGATTGCGATCCGGTATTTTCTGAATCCTTATGTAAGGAATTACAAAAGAAATTCGTTCAACAAAAATGTGAATTAGGAAGAATTGGTCAACGAAATATGAACCGGGCAGTGGAAGATATTTTAGGGATTATTAGTAAATACTAGAGAAAACAAAGTAAAATCATTGATTTAACCAAATAAGTTTAGAAACCTTAACTTATGATTTTTTGGCTAGTTTTAACAAAAGTATTTTAGTACTTGTCAAACACCCTAACAAACCAAGAAATATTTTTAAGCTGGTTTGACAAGCTTTTAGGGCATTCCAAACACCCTCATATCACTAATCTCCTAGTTAATGTGTTTGGCAGAAATCACATCAGAAAAACTTATCTGAATTATTTTAACTTAATTTATGTATGTAGTCTTTTCTAGAAGTGATATCACTTATATTTTGTGCGAGAATTGACATATTTACAAACTAAACTAATGAGTGTTCTTTCCGATTATAAGAGTATTTGGCCTCTTGTAATTTTTCGTGTTTGTATAGAGAAACACATTTTCAAACTCTTAAAAGAATTAGAGAAGAAATGGTGTGTTGCATTATTATTGGCATCGCTTGCTCTGCTCGGTTCGGATTCAGTCAATTAATAATCGATAGTTACAAAATTTTGGACCAAATTTATTTTCCGTATTTATTATACTTAATTTCTTTTTCTGATATGTTTTTGCAAAATTTTTAATTTAAAATTCATGGTTCCCAACTATCAAATTCATGCCTAACAGAATTTTAATTTCTCGCAAACAGACACCTTCCCAAATAAACATGTATCATGGAACCTGTTAAAATCCAATCGTTGACCATAAATATCGGGGAGCAGCCTCATTTTACACCACCAAAAATCTGCAAACTCTCCCCTCTCTATTCTGCATTTCTGCATTATTTTTCAAAGCTAAAACGTAAGCGTCAGTGTGATTTATTGTCGTTAGTTGAGTTCGACGAAGTTCTATAATTTCTGTAGCCTGTTTTATAGAATAGTTGTTCCGTTCTATCATGAGAGGAATTAATCCAATAACCTTGGGCAAAGATGAAGGGAATTAAATTGCTTAAGAAAACAAAATTTTCTGTTAGGCTCGTGTGACGACCTAGCCGGTCGTTTTGCATGTTAGGATCCCGTTTCCTTAAATGAAACCTTCCATAGTGGCTATTCGTGCTTTATGAATCGCGGGAGCGGGTGGTTCGGGATTTGGGAATGAATTGGATAGTTTAGGAACACTTGGTTCCTTAAGGTTGGCATTTTTGGCCAAGTTTGACTTCGGTCAACACTTTAAGAAAACGACCTCGGAATCGAGTTCTGACAGCTCCAGTAGCTCCGTATGATGATTTAGGACTTGGGCATATGTTCGGCTCGGGTTTCTGATGACCCGGGAGCATTTCGGCGCCCGAAATGGAAATCAGGATTTCCTTGTCTTTGAAATTTGGGTTGGGACGTGAATTTATGCTATCGAGGTCCGAATGGATGATTGCGAGGGATGACGATTGCAGAGAGGGATTACTTCTAGCTAAATTTTGTTCTCTGCGATCGCATAAGTCTCTTCCCCCACTCTCTGCGATCGCATAAGCCTAACTCCCCACTCTCCGCGATCGCAGGCCCCATCTATGCGATCACATAGTGTCGTTTGGGGCCCAGGACAATTTGTTCTCCGCGATCGCAGACCTCCAGCCGCGATCGCAGTGGTCTGGCAGCTTGGTCTCTGCGATCGCGGGCTTGATGCTGCGATCGCAATGAAGGTTTTCCTGGGCAGTATTTAAATGCCCAATTTCGGGTTTCTTCTTCATTATTCAATACCCAACCTCCATTAGAGCTCTTCAAAGCTAGGGAAAAGTTGTCCAAGGTCAAGTCCTTCAAGGTTAGTATAATTTCCTCCCTAAATTCATGAATTTATTATGAAAATCTAACTAGGTTACCTATTAAAATATCAAATCATGGGAAAATTGGGTAGAAAATTCTAGGGATTTGATAATTAGTGAATTATCCCTTTTTAGCCATGAATTCCTAAATAAATTATTTAATTACGATCCTTAGGCTTCGGGTAATTAATTCCTTCGAGAATTTTCAAAATCCGAAAACGTGGGCCCGGGGTCGAAATCTCAAAACCTTCAAGAATGCTTAATTTTAGGATTTCTTATTAATTCTCCTTCTTTGAGCTTAGCATTGATTCAATCATACGATATTTGGCTAGTTGCAAGTCCTCGGGTGTAGATTTTCAGATATTCGGGCGCGTCCTTGACCCGAGGGGTGATATCGTCACGAGGTGAGTCTCCTTTACAAACTTGTAAGGGGGAAATGTCCTCGTAGGTTCCTTGTTTGCTATGTGTACATGTTGAGGGGGCCGTGTACGTGCCAAGGGATGAGAGTCCGTATGTGGCGACTATATTGCTATGTCGGGTAACCGTAGGACCCACGAGCATGCCATTTCGTGCCTTATTGAACCATTGTATGTATTATAAATTGTGTTTATTGTTGAAATGACATGGGAGAAGTAAAAATATGATGATGTAAATCCTAAATGGCTATCAGTGATATGATATTGACACAATCCTGTTGAGTTCACGGTCGAGTCGGTACCCGTAGGTACCTATATGTAAATATTACTAGTATCGAGTCAGCACACGAGTCGCAGGTATGATTCACGATCGTGGGGAGCTTATTATTATCGAGTCAGCACACGAGTCGCAGGTATGATTCGCGATCGTGGGGAGCTTATTACTATCGAGTCAGCACACGAGTCGCAGGTATAATTCGCGATCGTGGGGAGCTTATGACCTCAGTCCTTATGACCTACCTTATGACTCCGACCAAGTGTCTTGTCCGTGTCGGTATATGTACACTTGAGTATGGATCACATATGACAGTATTGGCAAGGTCTTGTCGAACAAGAGGAATTTGCACTTGGTATTCTTACTTGTGTTACATTAGGTGTTCATATACTTGTTGTTCACTGTTTCGCATGCCTATTGCATTAGCCTTATCTCATTCTATATTATGTTGCTGGACCTTAGTGAGTACCTAGTCGACCTCTCGTCACTACTTCTTCGAGTTTAGACGGGATACTCACTGGGTACATATTTATTTAATATGTACTCATGCTGCACTTTCTTCTCTTTTCTGTACTTGACTGTACAGGTTCGGAGGCTGGTACGTCTGACTATCAATCCAGTGCTAGATACTGACCGAGTGGCTATACTTCACGGTGAGCTGTCCTTCTTGGTGACTTCCTGGCAGCACCCTGGAGTTTTCCTTGTCATATTTCCTCAGTCTTTTGTTCAGACTGAGGCTCTGTATATATATTTCAGTTATTGTATATTCAATAGTTGCCCGTGACACTAGTTCCTGGCACACACACGCAAATATTATTTTGGGTTTTGGCTGTGCATATGTTATGCGACGTGCCTATCGGTTTATTTCTGCACCTGTGGTTCTATCTCGTATCATTTATCTTTATTGTGTTTTATCCATTTATAATTGGTAGTTATTAAATTGTTAACCAACAAGGGGAAGGGTAACACCTAGTGTTTTTCATATCGGCTTGCCTAACCCCGCTGTTGGGCGCCATCGCGACCTGAATTAGGATTTGGGTCATGACAGCTCGGAACGTTAAATTCTTTTGTTACTACTTATGTTTTTTGTTTTATTTTTGTAGAAATTATTTTCGAACACAAATTAACAACAAAGTAAATATAGTCACACTTAATCCCAATCTTAAATTAAATTCCTCTTCAATCCAAAATAAAGATTAGTGTTTAACTCGAAAAATGCGAGTAACAATTAAATTTGATTTGTGGTTTTAAAGATATGTGATCTTTCCAATACTATTGAATAAACAAGTAATATCAAGTGTAAGTGAGAAGAAATGATGAACCAAACAAGTGTTGCTAGAGCAATAGGGACCTCAAGCTCGATATTCTCGGGGGCCTCGAGGTGAGTTAAGAGCAATAAAATAAGAACAATAAAGTAAGTGCAATAAAGCTGAAGAACAATTCTGAGCATAAATAAACGAGAAAAGTGGGATAGAATATTCTATTGCCAATGATAAGATAATTTTACAAATGATTGGGGTCCCCTTTATATAAGAGGGGAAAACCCTAATATGGTACATTTCTAATTATGATAAAGAATTCTATTGGTACAGCTGTATAACAACCTAGTACGGACTTCTACTAACTCGTACAAATCTTATCCCACAATTTACGCCCTGATCCACGTGTCCTTGAGAGATTCCCGCTCTTTCTTGAGTGTCATCGAAATTGTACTGTCTCGAGGTAGATCTTATCAGGCCCTCAATTTGCTTCCCGAGATGCGCATATCCCCGCCATACTTGATTCTTACTTCGAGTTTACCGAGCTCGAGCTCGAGGTACAATTGAGGCTTTGAAGTCGGGCTCTCCGATTTTGACCATATACAGATAGTCCTCGCGTTTCTTAGAATGAAAAGATGAGAAACGTTTTGATTCTCGACCCTTCGATGCCCCAATCATGATGTCAGTCACGTGAGGTCAGCTATTGGCGTGACTGAAAGTCGTGCAAAGGTCACGTCTGCACAGTTTTCGAAAAACCATTAATTGATAACGGCTATTGGCCATCCATTTAGCTTCTCCAACACGCTTAGACAGCCTCTATAAATACTCCAATCCATCACTCTTCAAACTTTTACTTTCTACAACATCTTCAAATCTTCATCAAGTCCTCTATGCACTTATCCCTTTCTTGTGCTCATTTCCTAACCTGATTCTTCTTCAAAAAAAAAAAATGGCAAAAACTTCTAAGACAAATCCACAAAAAGATAAGGCCCCTTTGTCTTCACGCTCGTCTAAGAACAATGCGGTGGTACCTCCTCGCATTGAGGAGTGTACCCCCAGGCCTTGTGATATGTCTTCTGATTTCAAGGTCGACAAACCTTCCTCGGTTACGAGACGATGTGAACCCATGCCTCGGTATATCTACTTAATAACCAAACTCAAACGAGTGAAGGCGGATTGCCGTTGGGGAGATGAAGTACATGTGGATATCCATTCACCATATGAGGATATTACCACCTACAAAGCAGGGTACCTAAGTGTATATACATACCCATTCACCTTAGGTTCTGTAGATCCTTCTTTGTCCTTTCTAGATCTAGGGGTTCTCGACTTCTGTCGACAATACCAGGTGACGCTCGGCCAAATTTACCCTTTCTTCTGGCGGATCGTTCACCTAATTAGGTTTTTTTCGAGCAAGGTCAGGGGGGATGCCTTTTACCCTCGACCATCTGATCAGACTATATAGCCCTCGTCTCTACCGAGGTGGCCTGATAAAATTGCAACGTCGATCTTCGAAGTCTTTCTTCGCTAGCATCGATGAGGAAGAAGACCGAGGGTGAATGAGCCACTTTGTTCGAGTAAGGACCTTTGAACTGATTCCTACTGAAAATATGTTGTTCCCTGAGGAATGGAATATGAAGCGTAAGTACAGACTTATCGGGCATGTTTTATTATTTTGACATTTCTGCTTTCCTTTAAACTAACTCCCTTTCAATGATGCAGCCGTCGATTGGTATCCAGATGCCGTTGCGGACCTCCCGGGCTGGGTTCTGCAAATGGCTTCCATTTCTTCATACGTCGAGCACGTCAGGCGCGACTTGGCCAAAGGCCGATGGGAGGCCAAAAACCACAGTGAGTTCTCATAATTTTCATATTAGCGAAATGCTCCTTAGCAATATACTAAACTTTGCATTTGTGCAGGCCTTAGGGATGTTGTTTCAATGAGGCCTCCCCCACCCGGCGAGGAAGAAAACCCAGCATATCCCAAGGATAAGAAAAGGAAGAAAGGATCACCGGCAGAGTCCCCAAAGCCGAATAAAACCAAGCTTTGAAGACCTAGGGCCGACTCAGTGGCCTTATCTTAGGAGACTATCGAGCGTCTTCGCGCTCAAGACGAGGAGGGTGAGGATGACCGCTCTTTGATAACTCAAAAAAGAGGAAGCACGGATGCTTCAAAGGCCGCCGAATCGAAGGTTGCCGAACCGAAAGTTGCTGAGGTGGTTCAACCTCAAGCTGAGGAGATTTTTGAGAGGAGCTCGAGCAAGGTCCCTAAGCCGACTAATGGCACGGAAGTTCCCCGTCCTGAAGGTCATCTGGTCGACGAGCTAGAGAACCCAACCCTGAGGCTTCTCGAAGATGGGATAGGGCCTCGATTGAGCCACTCGGGGTAATTGATGTGGACGACTCTCCACTAGGCTCGTCGTTTTCTGCGGGGCAAATACGGGATGCCCAAGATATGAAGACTCCTGATGTGGGAGCTTCCCACGGGGAGAATGATATCTTCATAAAATGACTTTCCGTGATTAAGGAGGGCCCCGACCTTGACGCCTCCTCATTCATCTTTGAAGAGGCCGAGAAGCTTCGAAAGCAGGTAAACATTTCCTAAACAACTGTGTTTAGAGTTTGATTTTTAGTCTTTCTGACTCCCTTTCTTTGTGACAGGGTTGTGATGCTCTATTACCAAGAATTTTCCAAGTCTCGGGCTGAGCTTGCCCAATGTGAAGACGATATCAGGAAGCTCATGTCAGAGTCGGACAAACTCAAGGCTCTCAATGCCAAAAGAGAGGGGGAACTCAACGATCTTCGAGCACGTTCGGAGAAGGCTTCCCAAGAATGGGCTGAGTTTGTCGAATAGGTAATATAGCCTTTGTAGGCTTATTTTATGCTTACTTGTTTTGGTTTCTAATACTTCAACTTGGTTTTCGCAGCTCAAGCACAAAGTCGATCTAGTGGAGCAACTCCGGGAGGAGCTTAAGATCAAAGAGGCTGAAACCCTTGGGTGGAATCAACGCATGGATTATCTAGCCTCTGAGAAGGAAACTCTTTGGGAAAATTTGACCTTGGTCGAGAACCAGCTTCAGAGTTTGAAAGAGGAAAGTCATAAATATAAGGAGCTTCACACTGAGACGGTCGCTGAATTATCTAAGGTTATGTGTGAAGTTGATGCGTTCGTGTCCTTGTACCGAACTAATGGAGTTGCTGCTAATGCTCGGGCTAAGAATGTATCTGCTACAGCCGAGCTTAAGCTAACATGTGTCACCAATCATGTTCGGTTGGATGCTTCAAGGCAAACTCTCGAGGAGGTGCATGCTAATGGCTTTGACCTTTCTACAGAAATCAAGAAGGTAAAAGCTTTGGAAGAAGAGGAAGTTGAATTTCTTCCCACCAATGAAGATTTGGCCAGAGGCTCCGAGAGTGGGGGAGACGAGGCTGAAATCCCCGAGGAGGAAGAGGCCCCCGAAGACCAAGCTACCGAAGAACAGGCTCCTGGAGATGTGGCTCCTGTGGATGTTGCCTCCGAGCAAGTGACCCCGGCAGTAGATTAGGTCCTTTTTATTTTCTTTCTTTTGTATAAGGGCTCCATGTGGGAGTTTTGTAAATGTATTTTTGGACCAACTTTTGAATATAAAGGACTTTTTGTTTCATCTTCGTTTTGCGTTAATTTTCGTCTTGTCTTCACTTGAGAAATGAAATTTGGTGTTGTTGACGATCAACCTGATTAATGGACTTAGAATATAATACCCTTAGGTTTTTCATTTGATCGATAATCGATAATAGGTTACCCCTTAAGGTTCGAGCCGAGTTTTAAGTTGGTTCAACGTTAGCTCGGGATGAAGGACTTATAATTCCGAGCTAAATAAGGTCTCGAGCACAGTATGCTTCATCCTTTAAGCTCTTTAAATATTGGCCCTTAGGCTTTTAAATATCTGCCCTTAGGCTCTTTTAGGTCGTCCCTTAGGCTCTTTTAGGTTGGCCCTTAGGCTCTTTATATTGGGCCAATTCGGTCTCTAAAATGGCTACAATTATTCCCTATTTTTGGCTAAAGACTTAGTGAAAATTTTGGTATGCCTTAGCATGTATCTTTTGTATTCATGTTTGATCGATTTGTCGAAGGTTTGATTGATTGGAACCTCATTTGTAAGTCGATATGTAACGATAATCGAATACCTCTTGAGGTTTTTTCGAAGGCTGATATTTTCGAAGCCTCCACATTATTCGAGGGTTAATTTTATCGAAGCCCCTTATAATTTGCTTCTGCCGATGGTAGCCTCGTTTAACCGGTTTTTCGAAGTATTTGAAGGCCTTTAGTTTTATGGCAGAATTCGCCGTCTCCGAGCCACATTATTTCGGTCGTAGCCTTTTCATATGACTGTAGTCTTTTATATGGTCGTAGCCTTTAGTCCCCAAGTGTGACGGCCTTGGCCATTATATCGAGGGGAGGCCTCTTTGAAGTCTTTCGAGTTTGAGCATGCCTTTTTGAGGTCTTATAGGTTTCAGTGTGCCTCTTCGAGGTCTTATAGGTTCGAGTTTTCGATGACTCGATGCATTGACTGTCGATGATAGTCCTCGAGTATTCGGATGTATTTAGAGTTTTGGCCCTTGAGCCGTTTCATATAAATGTGAAAATAGTAGACTTCTTTGAGGCACAAAGCATTTTGATATAATAATAGTGCTTCTTTAAATGATTGATACATGCGTACATGTTTTGCCTATGAGGGCTTGAGTGCCCTACATGGACACGGTTCATTTGACCGTTTGGCCAATTACATCGCTTTCCTATCGAGGACCTCTTGACATGAATTGTTCTCTTCGAAATGTAACCTCCCAGGGTGATGCCCCCCAGTATTCGAGGTTGAGTGAAAAGAAGCCTTGAATACTTGTCGAGTTTTCCTTAGGTAGCATATAAGTGTTGCCTCATTAAAAACCTTGCCTGTAAAACCCATTTGGGATAAAACCCGATACAAGGAAAAAAGAGTGCAACGCATGCTTTAAAACCCAAGGTCTTCAAGCTGAAGGGTGCTTCGATATCTCCAATCGAACACCTGTAAGGAGTTAGTATGAAATATAAATGAAAAGGGGAGAAGGTCATACCTCAGCAATAATAGCATTTGAGCAATGATATATTCCAATTGTTTGGTAGTTGCTCGCCTTCCATTGTGCTGAGATAATAGGATCCTTTGCCTACGACTCCGAGGACACGGTACGGTCCTTCCCAATTGGGACCTAGTTTCCCTTCATTTGGGTCTCAGGTATTGAGGGTGACTTTACTTAGAACTAAGTCCCCGACTCCGAAGAAACGAAGGTTCGTCCTTCTGTTGTAGTACCTCTCGATCCTTTGTTTTTGTGCGGCTATTCGAACTAATGCGGCTTCACATTTTTCATCTAGTAGCTCAAGGGAAGTGCTCACGGCCCCGTTGTTCGAGTCCTCGGTGGTATGATGAAACCTGATGCTCAGTTCCCTGACCTCGATCGGGATCAATGCTTCAGACCCGTACACCAAAGAAAACGGGGTCTCCCTCGTGCTTGACTTCGACATCGTTCGATATGGCCATAGCACCTCGGGCAATACTTCTCTCCATTTCCCCTTCGCATCATCTAACTTCTTCTTTAAGTTTTTGATGATGGTATTTTTTGTGGACTCGGCCTGACCATTTGCACTGGGGTGATAAGGCGTTGATAGAATCCTTTTGATTTTATGATCCTCGAGGAATTTTGTCACTTTGTTGCCGATGAACTATTTCCCATTGTCACATACTAGTTCGGCAGGTATCCCGAATCGACATACGATGTAGTCCTATATGAAGTCAATGGATTCTTTTTCCTTTACCTTCTCGAAGGCTTGCGCTTCTACCCATTTTGAGGAGTAGTCAGTCATAAACAAAATAAATTTATCTTTACCTGGCGCCGTTGGTAGGGGGCCGACATGTCCATCCCCTTTTTCATGAATGGCCACGGGGATAAGACCGAATGGAGTTGTTCACCGGGCTGATGGATCATCGGTGCGAACCTTTGACATTTATCACACCTCTCTGGTCACCTTGCGAACCAAAGAATCGGCACCATAATGGTTCCCACAAGCTCCTTCGTGGATTTCTTGTAGTACATAATCGGTGTCCCCCGGTCCTACGTATACTGCCAGGGGTCCGTCAAAGGTTCTTCTATGTAACACTCCATTTTCATCGAGTGAGAATCGAGCTGCTTTGGCTCGAAGGTCCCTCGACCCTTTTGAGTCTGATGGGATCTTTCCGTGCTTCAAGTATTCGATGTAGTTATTCCTCCACATGTCAAACTTGTTGAATTGATTTTTCATGGCCTTCTTTGACTAGTGACCTCGATAATTGAACGACATTCCTCGGGACAATATCATCTTCTTCAACCGATGACCCTAGATTTGCAAGCGCATCAACCTCGCTATTCTGTTCTCGAGGTACATGGACCAGTGTCCATTCGTTGAAGCAATGTAATGTCACTTGAAGTTTGTCTAAGTATATTTGCATTCTATCCTCTCGAACCTCAAAGCTCCCATTCCCTTGGTTTACTACCAAAAGAGAGTCACATTTGGCCTCGATAATCTCTGCCCCTAGGCTCTTGGCCAGTTCGAGACCTGCAATCATGGCCTCATACTCGGCCTCATTGTTAGTTAATTTCAAAGTTTTTATAGATTGTCTAATGATTTTTCCCGTCGGCGGTTTTAGAACTACACCGAGCTCGGACCCTTTCACATTCGAGGCACCGTCTGTGAAGAGGGTCCATACCCCCGATGATGTGCCCGTTTTTAGCAAGAGTTCCTTTTCTACTTCGGGCACGAGGGCAGGCGTGAAATCATCCACGAAGTCTGCCAAAATTTGAGACTTGATAGCCGTTCGGGGTTGATATTCGATATCATACCCCCAAGCTTGATGGCCTATTTGTCCAATCAGACCGATAATTCGGGCTTATGTAAGATATTTCGAAGTGTATATGTAGTTAATACACATATAGAATGGCATTGAAAATATGGTTTCAACTTCCTAGATGCAGTTACTAATGCAAGAGCTAACATTTCTAAATGCAGGTACCTGGTTTCAGCGTCTCCTAGGGTCCGACTTACATAATAAATAGGAAATTGTGTACCTTGTTCTTCTCAAACCAACACGCCACTTACCTCTACCTCGGACATGGCTAAATACAAGTAGAGTTTTTCATCCTCCTTCGGAGTATGGAGCAAGGGTGGGCTCGAGAGATACCGTTTTAATTCTTCTAAGGCTTTTTGACACTCTGGAGTTCATGTGAAGTTGTTCTTCTTCCTAAGTAAGAAAAATAAATTATGACTTCGATCCAATGACCTCGAGATAAATCGACCCAGGGCAGCTATCCGTCCGGTTAGCCGTTGCACGACTTTCACATTATTTACGATGGTGATTTTCTTGATGGCTTTGATTTTATCGAGGTTGATATCGATCCCCTATTCGATACCATGAACCCTAGAAACTTTCTCGAGCCTACTCCGAAAGCGCACTTCTCGGGGTTGAGTTTCATATTGTACTTTCATAAGAAATCGAACGTTGCCTGCAAATGAGTCAAATGGTCCTCTGCGCGCAGGGACTTAACTAGCATGTCATCAATGTAAAATTCCATAGATTTTTCTATTTGATGTTCAAACATCTTATTAACTAGGCGTTGATATGTAGCTCCTGCATTTTTTAGCTCGAAGGAAAATACGTTATAACAATAGGTACCGTACTTCGTGATAAACGAAGTATTTTCCTGATCCTATGGATTCATTTGAATTTGACTGTACCCGAAGTAGGCATCGAGAAAAGTAAGGATCTCGTGGCCAGCCGTAGCATCGATCAAACGTTCGATGTTGGGCCGTGGGAAAGAATCTTTAGGGCATGCTTTGTTCAAATCTTTGTAGTCTACACACATTCTAAGTTTATTCCCCTTTTTAGGGACCACCAATACGTTAGGTAGCCATTCGGGATATTCTACTTCCCTAATGGATCCTATTTTGAGAAGTTTGGTTACCTCATCTTTGATGAATGCATGTTTTACCGCGGATTGAGGTCTCCTCTTTTGTTTCACTGGTTTAAATCTGGGATCAACACTTAGTCGATGGATGGTTATCTCCGGTGGGATCCCTGTCATATTTAAATGGGACCAAGCAAAGCAATCAATGTTATCGATAAGGAATTGAATGAGTTTTTTCTTGAGTTCGGGGGTTAATCCCGTTCCCAGGTATACCTTTCGTTCTAGCCGATGTTCGATCAATATCACCTGCTCAAGCTCCTCGACCTTGGACTTTGTTGCATCTGAATCTTCGGGGGCGATGAAGACTCGAGGGGTGAGGAAATCTTCTTCTTCATCCTCGACCTCCTAGTCCTCGATCAAATTTCCTCGGGCTCAGCCGAGGATATGGGCTGTGATTTATATTTGGGTACTTTCTCGTCCTTCGACTTTTCCTATGTGGACGACATTGATACTGGTGCCAAGTCGAGTACAACAAACATCTCCTTAGCTTCATGCTGCTCACCATATACTATTTTCACGCCATCCGTTGTTGGGAACTTCATCATTTGATGAAGGGTTGATGGCACTGCCCTCATGTTGTGGATCCATGGCCTTCCAAGTAAAGCATTATACCTCATGTCACCTTCAATGACATGAAACTTGGTGTTTTGTATGGTTTCGGCCACGTTGACCGGGGGGATGATTTCTCCCTTCGTTTTTAACCCACCATGTTGAAGCCATTCAAGACTCGAGATGCTGGTATGATTTGGTTGAGCAGCCCGAGGTGCTCCACGACCCTTGACCTGATTATATTTGCCGAACTACTTGGATCCATGAGAACACGTTTAACTTGAACTTTATTTAAAAGGATAGAAATTACCAGTACATCATTGTGAGGCTGAGATAAGGCCTCGGTGTCTTCCTCGTTGAATGTGAGAGGGTCCTCGAGCATGTAGTCCCAAGTCCACTTCTCCCCTGTGATAGATACTTTGGTATGTTTGAATATGGGCCCATGTGGGACGTCGACTCTGCCGATGATCATGTGAATGACACGCTGGGGCTCTTCCGGTTCATTCTTTCTGTTTGCATCTCTTTCTCAGAATGGTTCTTGGCCCGGTCGCTGAGAATTTCCCGAAGGTGCCCCTCGTTGAACAATCGGGCTACCTCCTCTCTAAGCTGCTTGCAGTCCTCGGTCCTATGACCATGAGTAACATGTTACTTGCACATTAAGTTGGGGTTCCCTTGAGAAGTATCTGTCTGTATGGGCTTGGGCCATCTGGTATTTCTAATTTTGCCAATGGCTAAGACGATGCCTGAGGCATCAACGCTGAAGTTGTATTCTGATAATCAGGGTGCCTCCATAGGCCCCGAGCTCCTATCGAACCCAGTCTTACTCATGAGTCCCCGGGAATTCTGGCCTCGATATGCTCTTCGATCATTCCGAGGTATGTTGCGCCTCGGATTGCTCCTTCGGTCCTCGATGTAAGGCTGATATCTTTCCATGTTTGGTATTGGATCCCTGTCTGGATCTCTCGACTTCTTTGTTATCACTCTGCTTGAGTAAACCGAGTCCGAGGGGGCTCTCAATTGGTCATCTTCGACCATAATCTTTGACTGATACCTGTTATGCACATCTGCCCATGTCACGGTGGGATACTCAATCAAGTTCTGCTTCAACTGCCTCGAGGCTATCGAACTCTGTTCATTTAACCCATGAGTGAAGACTTGTACAACCCAATCATCGGAGACTGGTGGTAGCTCCATTAGTTCTAACTGGAAACGGGGTACAAACTCCCTTAACACCTCATTCTCCCTTTGCTTGATTTTGAATACATCTGACTTCCTTGTTGCAACCTTTATAGCACCGACATGCGCTTTTACGAATGAATCCGCCAACATGGAAAACTAATCGATAGAGTTCGGGGTCAGGTTATGGTACCACATCATGGACCCTTTGGACAAAGTTTCCCAAAATTTCTTCAGTAGAACAGACTCGATCTCGTCGTCCTTCAAATCATTCCCTTTTATATCACAAGTATATGTGGTGATGTGCTCGTTGGGATCGGTGGTCCAATTGTATTTTGGGATGTCGAGCATCCGAAGCTTCTTCGTAATGGGCTTCGGGGCCGCACTCGAGGGGAATGGTTTTTGTACAAACTTCTTCGAATCCAGTCCCTTCAAAACCAGAGGTGCTCCCGGTATCTGGTCGATCCTCGAGTTGTATGTTTCCACCTTCTTATCATTATCCTCAATCCTTTTTTCTCCCAACTCGATCCTCTTTGTGAGTTCCTCGAGCATTCTCATGACGGTGGCGTCAGTTCCCGACCCATTGTTGCTTCATCTCTCTGGGGTTGGCTCATCATGATGAGCGATTTTCGGTCCTTCCACGCTCGGAGTCTTTTGTTGACACTGCAACTGAGCGATAACAACTTGTTGTGCTTGCAACATTTCAAAAATCACTTGTAGACTGACTTCTCTTTCTCCTCAAGCCTGTGTCCTTTGGGCGTCAGGTCGGTCCCCTCAGCATACTTTTCCTTCAATATCAATGCCTAAGACGATGTTCAAAGCAATGTGTGAACCAACATCGACTGGGTTAGGGGCTGGTGCTACCCCAGGGTTAAGCGGTGGCACACCGGTCCTTGAAGTTGTTGCATTATTTTCTCCATGGAATATGAGACCGTCGTTCCATTCACATGTGCGTTTGCTGAGTTAGACATATTTTAGCCTGAAATCTAGAATCTTTGACAAGAAAAAGTGTTAAAAATAACATGTGTTATCAGAAAACAGCACTAAAACAATCACTATTATCTTTAACCCCATGGTGGGGCACCAAACTGTTTACCTCGAAAAATGCGAGTAACAATTAAATTTGATTTGTGGTTTTAAGGATATGTGATCTCTTCCAATACTAGTGAATAAACAAGTAATATCAAGTGTAAGTGAGAAGAAATAATGAACCAAACCAGTGGTTCTAGAGCAATAGGGACCTCGAACTCGATGTTTTCGGTGGCCTCGAGGTGAGTTAAGAACAATAAAATAAGAACAATAAAGTAAGAGCGATAAAGCTGAAGAACAATTCTGAGCACAAATAAACGAGAAAAGTAGGAAAGAATATTCTATTGCCAGTGATAAGATGATTTTTACAAATGATTGGGGTCCCCTTTATATAGGAGGGGAAAACCCTAATATGGTACATTTCTAATTATGGTAAAGAATTTTATTAGTACAACTGTATAACAACCTAGTACGGACTTGTACTAACTCGTACAAATCTTATCCCACAATTTACGCCCCGATCCACGTGTCCTTGAGAGATTCCCGCTTTTTCTTGAGTGTCATCGAAATTGTACTGTCTCGAGGTAGATCATATCAGGCCCTCGATTTTCTTCCCGAGATGCGCACATCCCGGCCATACTTGATTCTTACTTCGAGTTTCCCGAGCTCGAACTCAGGGTACAATTAAGGCTTCGAAGTCGGGCTCTCCATTTTCGACCGCATACAATTAGATATTGCATTTGCTACTTGCGTTACCTTCTTTTTCAGGAAAAAGAAAAAAAAAAAAAAAAAAAAGAA